>JAOUZG010016587.1:15870137-15893645 GCA_026289955.1 Argiope argentata | reverse complement strand
ATATATATATATATATAAAGAAGAGATGAAACCATGAAACCATAAAGTAAAAAGTGTAAAAAAATGATCTCTAATAAAGGCTCTATCTCAAATGAATCCTTGCATGGCATTGGTGTAAAATTAACCTTGGATATGAAATTAAACCTTCGACATTAAAAATTAATACAATTTTAATACAAATTAAGCTTTCTTTACTTTAATACAATTTTAGCTTTTTTTTATTGAATCCGTTGTGTGATCCTTGGCAAATTTTTTTTTGTTGATTAATCTCTGGCATGCTGTTAATAGTATCTGAAATTTGAATTTGTATTTACCCAGCCAATTGTAGCCAAAATATGACTCAAAACTACATTTGCATCCCAAAATCAAAGAACAAATTTGATACATCTAAATCATTGCTATTTGAGTGTCCACATTTAAATGTTTTTGTAGCATCAGCCTTATAAGCTACATTATATCCTTCGAGCTGAAGGGTCCCTCTTGCTCGAACGGTATATCGCTCGGCTACTGGCTCAAACGTCGCAGGTTCGTACCGCGACCATCACTAGCTACGTTTTTGAAAGTACAGACTAACAGACGATCAACCCCTTGTTTGAATTGCATTAAAATTTTATGGGCGCTGGACTATAGCACTTGAATCTGTGCATCGAATTTCATTCATCTAGCTATCTAAGTTTTGTAATTATTGTTTAAATTTATATTCAAACAGCTGGGCAGAAAGACTGCCTCAGAACGAATTTTGCTCAAAATTTGACAGAAATCTGCTAACTTGATTTGAATTATATACACCAAAATCACCTCTCTAATACGAAATGTTTTGGAGTTACATTTTTCAGAGCAGATAGACATATATATATATATAATGGCTAAAATATGTTTTTCGTACTGTGGGATGTCTAAAAAGTGGAGATTCGTCGAAATTTCGAGTTCCAATGTTCGAACAAAATCATACGAAAAAAAAATTATGAAAATTAAAACAAACAAATTACCCGATATATTTTTGTAGCTTAGATACATAATTATAAGTAGCCTGAAAATGATCAGACAAGGTTTTAAAGCTCGAAAGAAACACAACTAATATTATCAATGATTAAATAATTGACCAAAAAAGTTTTATCCCTTTTTAAACATTAGTCTTGGAGATTCGAATACTTTGAGATCCCATGCAGTGCACATTATGATGCTCCTCTTCTAATAAAATGAACAATTTAGTTTCAACTTTCAACATATTTTGAAAATGATAATGATTTATTTATGCTAATATTTTTTTATTTCATTAACTCCATGAATATGTGTTTGTTTTTATTTTTATATCATGACTCCAAACTAGTCGGTGAAATATTGCACACAAAAGTATTTGTCCTGTTATAGTAAATAATCTAAAAACAAAGCGAATTGAATAAAAGATACAATCTCACCAATTATAAATGATAAAGTGTTAATGCTATCCTAACATGACTGAGAATTTCAAGCAAACGTATCAAAACTAGAAAAATAAGTTTTTCAAATGACTTCCCCCCCCCCCCTTCTCTCTCAGCCTAGTAGGCCTTTTCTGTTACTTTGTCTGCCTATTTGAAAACACGCGTTTAAGCATGAACGAAACTCTTAAGCATAATAAATAGTTGTTCGCATATTAATTTACTGTAGAAATAAATTATTTTTTCTGATTTGCGAAATACTTAACAATCCTTATTTTATGTATTTCATTGAAATACATTGCGGATATCTTTAAGATAATTTCAAGTTTCTTTCTGAAACTCTTGGTTTTCTTAGTCTGTAGTGAAATTATTATTAATACACACACAAAAAAGAAAAAAATCTTTTTTTGATTGCATCGAAGTTTCAGCATATGGGTATGATGCATATTGAGTGCAGTGGAGATACGATAGAAATTAAATGCCTTATATAAAAGATATGGCAAGTTGCGAATTCCTCGTCACAAGACTATGCTTAAAAATTCCTAGGATGATAGAACTGATAAAGCTTGAATCTGGATTTAAAAAATCAAATCCAGTGAGGTTCTTTGTAAAATAAATTTCATGATATTCACAAATTCATATAACCAAATCTTGAAATTTTGATTTTAAGATGAAAGCGAAAAACAAATTTAGTTTAAGATTTTTTTTAAAAAAAGGAAATAAAACAATTATTTATAGAAAATTTCGCAACTTAAATTTTTTAAAGAGCTATAAAAGAATTCCAGGAAAATATTACCATAAGTTTTCTTTGAAATAAAAGCAAATTTTTGCACGAAATTGTTTGTATTGAAGGAATATGAACTTTCAATAATTTCTGTTTATTTTTTGTCTGTTGTAAATTAGTTTTATTTTAATGAAAAATAATTTAGAAACATCAAACGAAAAAATTATTTACCGTAAAAAGATTTTAACTAGTAATTTAGAGTATCATTAATTATTTAAATTATGTTTTATTTTGCACTCTGTCAATGAACTGATCATGCAATATTCCTTTACCAAATGCAACTATCGTACTGCCATCTAGTGTTAATAAAATGAGTTGATTCTTCAGAAAAATTTGTCTTTGAGTAGGCAAAAGAATTAACGATTAATACTACTAAACTTTTTCATGGATGAAAGAATATACTGGGTAAATAATTCAAAAATGAACTCTATTTACTCTAACATTTTTGGTATAGATTGTCATTGATAATTAACTAATAAAACTCCTTTTATTTCAAGCTAATGAAATTTTTTCGATTGATATCCAGTTAACGATGTTTTTTTCTTCTTCTGAAAATGACACTGCATAATTTACGAATTTCTTTTTTCAGTTTCCCAATCAAGCCGATTTTCAAGCCGCCCCAATTTAGCTATAAGGGGAATTATTGGCAGCAAAAAAATTCTGATAGTTACGAACTTCGTCCGTGAAAAGTAGAAAGAAACATCATAGCCAAATATATATACAAAGAAATTGAAATAATGAAAACACAGAAATAATACAAAAAATATTTATATAATTTAATTAAGTAAAGAAGCATGGAATAAAAAGCATGCAAGTAAGCAAATGAAATTTATAAATGGTTTATAATAATAATAATAATAATTAAGCAAAAAATATGAGCACATCAAAAATTTCTAAATTTTATTTAGTATTGAAAAAGAACCAAGTATTTAAAAAATGAAGCGCGAAGTTTGTAAAAAAATTTGAAAAGGGGCTCCCTATTATAGCTATAATCCAATATAAAAAAAGGAAAAAATAATAATAATTGAAGAAACTGAATTAAAATTCATAAAATTTAAAAAATACAGATTAAAGATTATACATTTCAAATTAAAAATAAAGTTTTGGTATGTTTATTACTAGACAGCAGTTTTTCTCTCCTAGCCTCCATCAATGATTTTGCAAATGTAAAAAATACCTGGAACATGGCACTATTTTTTCATTAATTTGTTACATTTTCTTTAAAAAGTAACGCATACGTATTAAACTTTTATTTTCATGGTCTACCTAAGACTAGCCCTTTATTCCTTAATCGTTACTCAAATATGTTAGGATTAGCTGTTGCATATGGGAACCCTGATTTTGAATATGTATTCTTCATTTTAAAAATTGCTTTTTTATTAAAAAATTAAATTAGGAAACCTTTCTTTTAAATATTATTTAAAATTTAATTTAGATGAAATTTTTCGGCTAGATAAAAAACAAAACAATCTGTGCCTTCGTTTTTCTGCAAAAACATACTGATGAAATGAGAATTTTAAGGTGTTTCAGATATCAAGTGAACGTCCCAGGTCATTTTAAGAAGTATATTAAAATTTTACTTTGAATTAAAACTTTTAAATCCGAATGTTCAATGAAATCTTCTCTTTCTTGCTTTTGAGTCATCATTTAACTAATATATTTTTCCATCTTTTAGTTTTTAAAAAAATGAATTAACGATAAAAATAAAAAGCCATAAGTCTTATTTTTTGTCATTTACGAAATTTGACTTAAAGTATGGTAACTGTAGCCTTTTAACAAAACTGTTTTTTATTTTCAATACATATAAGGAATAAGCTTGATTGCACACAAAGAATTTAATTTAGAGTTGTTCTATTTTACCTTTAAGTTCATACATATTAATGCAATAATAACATTTTTTGAAAAATTAAAACTATTTAAATAATCTTAAATACAAATGAATGTGAAAATTTTGGGATTTAATAATTACGTATCTTAAAACAAAAACTTTAATAATTTGAATCATGATTAAATATGAGCATCGACGCATTAAAGATTGAGAGAAGTTAGATATTGGATACAAAAAAATATTATTATTATTATGCAATTCCGGTACTTATAACAGAATATTAGTAAGTAGTTATCAAAGTAATGTGCTGAGATTAGCTTTGACCACATTTCTCATTTAAGCAGAAATATTTATGAGATATACAAAGCTAATGAACTTAATATTTTAGTTCTGGAGTAATAAATAATTTTGTTTAAAACTTTCTACATCTTACACATTTATATATATATTGATCTACACATTCCTGAAATAAGTTAATTTTAAAAATGAAAATTTCAAATCATTCAATTCTAACCCTTTCAAAATTTTCTATAGAGTTAACCTAATTTATAAATTCAAGAATAACAAATAACACTGTAATTAATATATGAAGGCTTATCAATTCAGAAATTAAAAAAGGAAATAAAATAAAATGTTTATATCTACTTACTTTTTGAAATAAAATTAACTAATAGAATATTAAAATAAGTTTACTTTTTAAATTAAACTTTTTAAAAATTAAAATACTGTTTTCAAACAATACTTCCTTTTAAAATGGAAAATTTAGTTTCATATTTGAACACACTTTTAGCATGCTTATAACTATTTTTTTTAAATTTAAATATATATGAAGAAATGTATATATTTACTTAATATTTTGGCATGCATATGATATAAAAATTACAAAAAAATTAATTATAACTTTCAGTTAAGGATTTTTTTACTTACAGTTATTACTAAGTAATTGTTATAAACGCTTATAAAAATAACAGATTTTAGACAAATATAACTTCAGAAATTATTATTTCACAAGATTTATCAAATGAGATGTAACATACACAGTTAATAAATCCTTAATTTTCCAATATACTAGTAGCCATCAATTATTTAAATTTTTATTTTTAATTTTAAAAATTCAATGTATACACGCATGTGGCTCTAATATTCATAATTCAAAAACAATCGTACTTCTTACAAATTTATTTCTAAAATTTTTAATAGGACAATCTGTGACATTCCCATCAATTTAACGGGCCAAAGCAATTGCATAATCTATTTAGTCTGAAATCCGCCAATGTTTTAGATGACATTATAGTTTTCTGCAGAAAACTTTCAAAAATATTGAAAAAATTATTATTTCTTTTTTTTACCAATAGATGGCAGATTAACAACATTTGGTAATCAAAACCGGAGGTTACTCTAGCAGATATTTAAAATTACAGGTAGTGCTGCCATCTATAATCATTTAAATGAACTATAATGAAACTTTTTTTCTTTAAGTTTTCACGAATAATCCAAATTAATTAAAATAACTATTTTAATAATGTTACTAATTCGCAGTATATAATTATAGTTTACAAGGACAAATGTTCTTATAAAATTAATTTTTGATTAAAAAAGACATGTGAAGGTTTCTAATTAGTATTGAGTATATTGCTTAGAAAAGTCCACAAAAAAATTAAACGATCATAAAAATTTTAAAAAAAAGCTATCGTGAGGGATTTCATTTTAAATTTGTGACGAAAAGGATATGACTATGGTTTAATATGATACTTGATTGCATTCATAAATAAAATTTAGTCCCTTCTCAGCTGTTTTTAAAATCACACTGGACACAAAAAAAGAAATATGTCTAATTATATATGAAATAAGCAAAATATTTATTTTATGTTATTATCAGAAATTCCTATAAATCAATTTTATGATTAATATTTCACTATAAATGTGGATTTTTTTTACGGAAAAAAATCGATACTACACCAAAAACAGAAACTTAGAATCCATTAAAATTTTATGAAACTGGTACAAATATAGAAAAAAATCTAAATTATTAAAAATTTATCAAACAACTATTTAAAAATGCACTATCTAATTGACTATAATGTCATCTCATTTAAAATTTATCCAATGCATTTCATTTTTAAAAAATTTCTAACGGCTTGTTTATAACCTTTTTTCTAACAGTTTGCATCCTTATGACAAATTTTCTTATAATTAAATCATTGAATGGATATGAAATGTTGAAAAACAAACAGGTATAAATTGCAAATTTCGATATGAAATAGTGTAACAATTTATTAAATATTTCTGAAATGTTGAAGGCTCGCTTTGAATAGCTTAAAATGTATTAGTAAACGTTATATATTTTTTAACTAATCAAAGAACACAATGGAGATTTTTGATTTAAAATTTAGAGAAGCGAAAATACATCAAATAATGATCAAAATTTTTTCTGACAGTGAGAGGTGAAATCTGTTAGAGTTTTCAAAATTTTCCTCTGACAAAAAATAAACTTACATAATATACGATGTCCTGTGTAATGTGAAGCAGCGTACAAAGCTATTTCCACTTTTTTTTATGTAATAGCCATCTTATTCCTGATTATTTAAATAATATATCTCTTTATTCAATCTTTGAATGTGAATAAAGTTCTTATTCGTTATCTGAATACCCATGTCCCATATACTTTCAATTTAAATAGTTCTAATGCAAGTATTTTTTATAAGAATTAATAAAAAATTGTGTGGATAAAAATCTTTATTCAAAGCAGTAATAAAAAAAAGAGTCATGCGTTAAAAGTTGGGCATAGGACTTTGACGAACTAGTATTATTGTGCAGAAGCTTATATATCATCACAGTAAAATGTTACTTTAATAATTTTTCAATTCCTACTGTTAGCTCATACTCTCTCTAAATATATATCTTGTTCAAATTTTCAATCGTTAATAAAATACTTTTTATTCATCCAATCAAGTTCAAGTCAATTTTTTAAAACTTGTACTGGATGACATTTGAAGTTAATACAGTTTTTTCAAATATTAATTCATTTATTTTTTATTAATTAATTAAAAACGAACTTTCTCGCCAATATAATTTTTTGATTAGTTATTTATAGTAATCATAATTGTTAGGTCGGGATATCCTGGTCGGTGCGTCGTTGGATTCGCATCACTTCTGCTGCGAGTTCGAACCTGGTCGCAAAGTTCTCCATGTCGAGAGTTATACCACTAGGGGGCTGAGTCAAACGTGATCGTTATTAGGGTGTTCAGGCGTCTATACCGTCAAAAACTACTGCACTTCTCCTTTCGTTATAAAGCAGACCACAAGAACAACAATTGTAGTTGTTTAATAAAAAGTAACTAAAATAAAAAAATTTCGTAACTTCCTAAATTTTTCCTAATATATAAAGTAGGAATTGATTTTAGAAAATTGTTTTTTATATTACTTGTTTGTACTAAGATTTGAAGTTTTCTGATGTATACATATTTTGAAAGCTAAAAGTGAGAAAGTTTGATTACTTGTATCTGATAAGTGTAGACCGGCGTGTTGCATGTGACAGACAAAGTGTCTCCTCTTGTCAGACTGCTGGCAAAGCCGGCTTAAGGCTAAGCTTCAGACTTCTTTCTTGACAGGTTCGGATATTTAGAGTATTTTTGGATACAAAGACAGGTTTTTTGGAATTGAAGATTTTCTCTTATACAAAGAGATTTTAATGCATTTTTAAAAATACATATATATACATTTCCTATTTCCACCTTTTTTTTAATTTAGTTTCCAGCTGCCGGATGACAGATGAAAAATCAAAAATAGTAAGCTGTGAGCATCGAGCTCTAATTGGAGTGAAGCTCTTATTTCGAAGTGGAGGGATTAATTTGCTTTTCAAGAGAAAGTTTCTGTGTGTTCGGCTTACAGCTAATCTTTTATCTTTTTCAATTAATGACGTGGTTCCAAAAAGACAGAAAATATTATTTTTTATTCTTTTACTTAAATTTATAGGGATTCGCATTAGAAACGATAGTCAACATAACAATGTATAAGCTTGCTTTTTTTTGAGGGGTGGTTATTGCCCATGAACGATAATTGGTCAATTACCCTGCAATTTTCAATTGTAAATCTTTATATCTTGGCTTTACCTTTTCAATCTTTTGTTTAAACTAACCTCAAGGAGTCGAACCTAATTGAAGCTTATGAAAGAAATAGAGCCATTATTATTCAAATAATTTACTTAAAAAATGTTTGCATAAAAATAATTTTGTTTTAATTTTGAAATTTACTGTTAAATAATAAAAAAAATAATAATTTTGTTTTAATTTTGAAATCACATATACATTCATACTCAAAAATTAAGGAAATTTGAAAGCTTTAATGAAAAAAAAAATGTATACTAGAGCATTTCTTTAAGAAATAGGACGTCAAGATAAATAAATAAATAACAGGATAATGGGACGACGAATTCTTTTCTGATGGATCCATATTTTCCTTTCAATCTGAATCATGTGGTTCATCAATATAGAAAGAACCAGAGGCAAACTAGAAAATACCTCTTACTAACTTTAACTAGAATATAACAATCATTACCGTCCATGCCAATGAAATGATGGCACTCCAGAGTCAGACATTGAAGTGAGAAACAAACAGAATCAGAGTAGCTTGGATTGAATGGTTAGATATCTAACCTTTAGACATATCAATGACTTCATTTTCGGATTGGACGGTCGGTGAAGGCGACTAGAGAAGGAGAGACTTCAGGTATGTTAAGAGAGGTGAAAACTTTTATCGAGAGGGTTATAATGGATAACTTGTGACTAACCGATTTAAGCAGATGTGATAAGTATGTAATGGCACAGTACTCCATTGGCATAACATGAAGTGATCATGAATGAAGGTGAATGATTTGACTGTTGGTTTAGTGTGCATCACTCTGGGTCCTAGAACAAAACTGCCATGTTTGATTGTATCATGATAAACCAAATTTAATAGGACTCAGCCTGTAGGAATGCATGTTTCTAAACATAAATTTGAAAATTCATGCTTATTATAAGACCTGTCAATTATAATATAAATGTGAGAAAAGCGATTGGAAAGCAAATAGGAAACCATGGTACTCAGTGAGAGACAGAAAGAGAGAGAGTGTGTGTGTTTTTCTCTTTCCCTTTCTATTATGTTTCAGGTAGTTTAAGAGAACGATGAGACAGCTTCTAATATGTAAACAATTGTAAAATAAATAATGAAATAGTATTATTGTCAGATTATTTTCATAGAGCTATTAAATCTTTTTCTAACCTTCTTTTATCTTCTATTGCGTTTTAAATATACATTACAATCAGAGAAAAAAAAACTTGATTATTTTTAACCTGTTAAGGTATGAGCCAATATATGATGCTTGCAAGAAGGATGGGTTCCACACTAATACTCTTCCAAAATATTCACCAGTGAATATTTGGGGGGAGGGGGAGAATCTAAACTTGTTTTCTACTCAGACTTGCAATTTAGCGTATATTTTGACTTTGGAGTGATAATGTCCTCCTCGCCTTGCAACTACAGGGGAAGAATACCTTGATGGAGATGTTATCACCCGTTTGGGGTGTACTGCTTACTCTTCTGATTTTTTTCCTGGGTGACCCTCCTCCCGGGGGTGGGGAATGATGAAAATGATGACGAAGAACTTCCGACATGTTGACTGGTTCGAGCCAGCCTGGAGGGTGGACGAAAAAGTGGGGGTCGGGCTTCTCCCATCGATGACAGGAAGGGTTGTAGGGTGGCCGGTGATTACCCTTAGGACTCGACCACAGTTCCCGATAGCGTTGCAGTAATGGTGGTCCGGTCTTTCAGTTTTTTATCCGTAGGCCTTCGGGGCGGTTCGGAAAGTCAGTGATATGACTTCTCTACCGATTTGAGCTTGGGTGAATATATATAAAGTCCCCAAGTGGGGGTATTCTACTTCCAGTTATCCTAACTTTGAATATCGCTGATACAAGAATGGGATGGTCTACAGCTAGAATTTACTGGTCGGCATGCCCAGGCATTATGTTTGTCGCTTCCAATACACAATAAGTTTATCACCTATTAACCCTCTTGAAATTTCCAAGTCGTTGATTTTTCTGGCGAAAAAATAATTTCCATATGTTTAAAAAGGTTCTTATTCATTGGGTAATGTGATGAATATACAATATATATATATATATTTACTTTATAAATTATTTGTACGATATAAGTTCTTTTAAAAGTAAATACATTTTTGAAATGTGGCCTTAATAATGTTTAGGCTGCATACGTGCGCAAACGTATTGAGTGCCCTACATTTATTGACATGACGCAGACATCGTTATGAAAGAATATAACCGCGTTTACGTCTAAAAGTTTGTATTTAAAATGCTCCCGTCAACTGAAAATTTCGCAGATAATGAAATACGCTATACTAGTGGTCGGCAAAGTGTGGCTCTTTGGCACATGCGCATTAACACATTGTTCTTGCCTTTGGCACATTGTTCGCATTAATAAATATTTATTAAGCATGAAATGTTGTTTAATTTAGTATACTACTTATTTAGTGTTATAAAAGTTCACTAAATAAGCAGATTTGGCTCCCAATTTCTTAAAAAAATGTTGTAATGTTCATATTTGGCTCTTTGGCTAATAAGTTTGTCGACCACTGCACTATACCATTTGTTTTTTGATTGTTAAAAAAGTGTGAAAGCAGCTGAAATTCATTTGCAGATCAGTGAAGGGTATAAAAAACATTATAAACGAAGAAACGATAAGAAATAGATCCAGAGCATTTACAGATGTACATATGAATCTGCATGATGAGGAACGAAACGGGAGATGTTCTTTCAATATTGAAGACATTCATGACAGAGCTAGACATAACAAATGTTTTAAAATTTGATCTTAATATGATGCATTTTCTCAAGTTTTGAGAAACCTTCTTCATAGAATTATGCCAAAACCACCTAATTGACAATGAGTGCTAGCAAATTTCTTGGATTAGGCGGAAGATTTCTTTGAGAATGAAACTCAAAACCTGATTGCATGATACAAATGCTTTAATATTAGTAGTGCTCATGTTGAAAAGTAGTTAAAGAGCAAATTCTCATTTTGAATTAAAATTGATAAACAGGTGCAGCTGAAAGTTTTTAATTTCAAAATGAAAATTACTTCAAAAACATACCGGGTATTAAAGAGACTAAAAATAATGTTTTGTGCCTTTTTGGCTTATTTCATAAAACCTATCATTATTCTGAATTTATGGATTAGATGGTTTATATACCTTACAGCCTAATGCAATAATAATTGTTTTCTAGCAGTAATAACATAGTATGCTCCGTTGTATTCCAGCCAAAGATGCAAGTATGTATTCGCCTTCATAGATAAAAAAAATAATTTCCTCCTGACTTTTCTATTCCAATGCAAGGAGCAAGTTCTTAATACTGAAAAAGAAGGACCTAATCATTAATTTATTCATCTCCCATAATAATGTACGAGTTATTTATGCTCAATAACTCGTACATTATTATGGGAGATGAATAAATTATGTGATATCAATAAGCCACTTTTTTGTTGCTTTTATGAGATTATCAATTCAATGTATGAATAGCTCATAATTTTGAGATTAATATTTTAATCTTATTTTGAAATACTAATTTTTTGTTTGACTCTTAATTACTGAATGATTATCAATGAGCTGTTAGTAAAATAACTATTTCTTATGCCAAATGGTAAATTAGCTGAATCGTAAAGGAAATCCTGCTCCACAAGAAAATTGTCTTGAATTATCTTTAGAAATAATTTTCAACAACGCATTTTAGTATGATATATTTGAAGGACAAATTTGGCAAAAAAGAAAGATTTATTGAAGGACAAAGTAATAATAATAACGAATTATTTCCATATATTAGCAACTGCTTGGCTCTTATTACTAACAATAAGGTGGAATTTTAAATTTTGGGGATTTTCAATTTTTTATTACGAGCTATCATGTTATATGAAAATACCGATTTCAGTATCTTGGATGTTTTATAAAAATGCATGAATAAGGAATTTTCAATAAACATATTTTACTATCCGGTATCTTCAGTTCTATATTTAGATACAAAGCAAATAATTTACCTCCTCTTCTTAATCCCAAAATTAAATTAATAAACAAACCAATTCGTTTTCCAAAGATTCGGTTAATATCATAAATAACTAGTTGTGTTGGCGTCCTGGCTTAGTTGTAGTGCGTCTTCCCTGTTATCTGGGCGTCCAGCGTTCGAGTCCCGGTTCGAGCATGGTCATTCTTCACTGTTCAATCTGTGAGGAGTATGAATGATCCCCCTTTTGAAAAGGGGCCGTTCTAGCAAATGTGAGGCTTGAAGTAGCTAAGTCGTACTCGTAGACCTAGTTGCTTGAAAACAAGAGACGCTAAATCGGCTTAAAATTGCTGACGGCTGTCAGCGCGCTTGTCCATGGCAAGTGCCCTTAGTAACAACAACTACAACAAGAAATTCTTTTCTGCTCAGAGCCCCAGAATCAAAGTGATTGACAACTTAGAAGATCGCAATGGCAGCTAAAATTTAGGTGAACTGTTATTTGATGATAGAGCCTTGGATTCGGGCTTCGATTCCCTCCATACTGTTTGTATAAGCCTTGTTCTCTTTAAATCCAGTTGGATGAAATGGCTTTCCGATGCTGTGGTGTTAAAATTCGGAGAATTAGATTTCATTTCTGGTTAATTGATCTCTGTTAAAAATTATGAAGGCCGATTCAAAAAATCATAGCGCAGTTTCAAATAGTGACATTGCCTAACAGCTGACCAAGACAGATAGAAATAGAAGAAGAAAAGACTAAATTAGAAGCAATCTAATACTTATCAGTACAGAGATACGAAGCAATCTGAGTTATTATGTGCATTTTCAAAAAATTTCCTATGTATAGTGTTTTCTTATCCATGTTGAGTTCATGATATCCAACTTTTCTATTTAGTAGTAGATAGTGCTGATTTCATCTGGAATAATTTTTTCATCTGAGCAACTTATGTCTGCTCTTTCCGTCGCTACTTCTCTTTCTTTCTTTTTCTTCCCCATTCCAATTACTTCTTCCATTTATCTTAAGACCCAGCGTTTATCCTTGTTACTCCAAGAAAGTGTCGTGGTGTGGAAATTTGAAGAAGGGATGCCTTATCTGATAATCATTTAAAGTTATGAGATATACTAGTAGCCTTCATGTAGCTCCAAAACTCGACGTCAGTCTAATATTAAGACATCTATGAAATGCAGAAGTTAAGATAAAAGTAGAAAGAATTCAACATTTAAAACTAAATCATTAAGTGTTTTAGTAAAGCGTTTTCTAAGCAAGGATATTTAAAATAGATTCTTTCAAATGTGAAACTCATAGCCCGTAACTCCCGTATTTGTTAGCAGAGAGTGTTGATTTCATCTTGCCATGTGTTCTTATCTGAACACCCTGTGTATGCTCTTTCCGCCCACTCCCTCTTTTCCTTGTTCTTCTCCCCCATTCCCATTACTTCTTCCATTTGTCTTAAGACTGCGTCTACCCTTATTTACTCCAAGAGAGTGATTTCTATTTCTCTCGTAGGTGTGGGGGTGACCCTCCTAAGTCAATTCCATAGCGAAGATTAGATATTCCTCTCACGACCTAAATTCACTCGACTTACCTTGGCAAAGATTTTCGATTTTCAATTGTTCTCCCAGTTTCAAAATGTTCGGCGAATAAAAATATTGCTCATCGCCTACAATAATATGGTATTGCTTTCAGGTTGGGATTCTATATTAAAACATATTTTGAAAATTTCAGATATCTGAGGAATCCATTTTCAAATATTTTAGCCTTTTTTCTACCTTTTTATTAGTATAACACCAGAATACAGTAATATAAATGACTTTCTTTCCATTTTCTTCTATATAAAAATATCAAGAAAACTTCAAGTTATTGGAAAAAGGCTTGACTCTTCTGTTTAAAGTGTCATTATTGTTATTATTTGTGATTTACTGTGTTAATGTCGTGATCTGTTTTTTGAATTAAATTTCACTCACTTTACTAAATTAGTAAAATTTCGAAATTATATAAAAAAATACTTTGAAAATTTTCAAAATATTAAAAAAAAAATTTCTATTAAATTTCACAGATGAATTTAACTCCTCGAACTGAAATGATGAGTTCAACTGATTATGAATTCTCTTGAACAAACTGACGATGATGAGCAGTACTCGTCAGAAGTTATTGAGAGTTAATTTTTTCATGAAAAGCTTTAATTATGAAAAAAAAAAAATCTGCAAGTTTCAAAATCAATTTCTCTCTTAAATCTAAGAAAATTATATAATGGACCTGAGAAATGCTGACTAAATTGCAGTTCGTGAGGTTAAAGGTAAGGCACGAAAAGTTAAGTCTAGTTTGAAAATAATTTGAATTACGTGGAATTATTGATATTTTAACAAAAATTTATATAATAAATTGAAACTTTTAAGAATCATGACTTATAGTATGATGTACGTGGACTACTAATGAGATTAAGATAAGTTGAATTATATTATATAAGCATATTAAGCATTTTTTGAAATAGTTATTCAACACACTTTTATAAAATATTTCTCCTTTTTTTTAGTATTATAATAAAATTCTTGTTCAAAAATGAATTTTCATCATTGCAATACAAATTTTAACTTTTAGATTTTAATTAATTTTTATCATTTAATATTTAATTTGTCGGCATCCTGCCATATTGGTAGCGTGCCTTCCCTGGGATCTGGACTCCCCAGGTTCGAGTCTCGGTTCGGGCATGTTTGTTCTTCTGTGTTCTATCTGTAAGGAGTGTGAATGCTCTCCCCTGTAAAAAGGGGCTGTCAAACGAATGTGACTACAAACAAGAGACGCTGATTAGGCTTAAATCGTTGACTACCTCAGTGAGCTTGTCCATGGTAAATACCATAAAAAAGAACAATATTTAATTTATAAATTTTATTATTAATGTAGGATATCCCATGGAGCTATTTTATTTAACCATCATTTGTGCTTTCAACAAAAATAACTTTTATCAACATCTAATTGCAGGCGCAATCCAACGCAATAATTGTAAAAGGTTAGATCATTTCCCAGAGGACGATCATTTTATTTAATACAACATTCCAGAACAATGCCATCTATTGAGTTTTTGTAACACCGTCACAATCAATATTCAGACAGAGGCCTACTAAACATCGTACGATAAAGACGTTTTCACGCATGACAGCTTCGCGCTCTTTACATTTGGTAAGATGCGTTTTAGTCATACAATGTACTTTTCTTAGACTTCCAATGTCCTCCTAGAGGAAATAATATAACTTTCTGTTTGTTTAATATCTCCATGTTTTAATTCATGTAATATTTCCTTGTAAATACTCCCTCTAATACATTTTCCCTTTTACTCTAAATAGATTCGTTTATATTTTTAAGAAGTTTCTTCATCATTTGGTTGCTTTTTTTTTATTAAAGTAACTTTGAAAGCAATTTCTTTTTTTTAATTTCATTATCAAGTTGCACCAATTCTTGGGAATCAAAATTAAATTAAATAGATATGCTTATAATTAAGTTTCTAAAAGTTTTATATAAAGTATAAGCCTGCAATTGTATAAAATTTTAAATTATAACATATTGAAGTGAGTGAAAAATTGCAAAATTACATCTTTACAGCATGAAACAAACCACAATAAATACAAACGTGTAAAGAGCGAAGAAAATACCAACAAAGGATTAAAAAAACTACATGGCAGAAAAAAAGTGGTACTCATCTATTGTTATTACTAATGACACTTGTCACGGCTGATGCATCAGCGGATTTAAGTCGAAATAAGCGTTTCTTGTTTGAAGTAGCGCCAACTAGGGCCAAAAGTACGACTTTAGCTACACACTCATTATATTCACCTGCACACCTTCTTTTCACAGCGAGGGGGTACATTTACACGCCTCACAGTTAGAATACAGAAGAAAAACCATGCCCTACCCGGGACTCGAAACCGCAATGCCCAAATCATGAGGAAGACGCGCTACCTCTGCGTCTGGACTCCAGCATACTCATCTATATCTAAGTATAATAAATAATAGAATATAAAAGGATGGTCATTTATCAAGCATATGTTTACCAATTACAGAATATGCAAAATTCAGCTGTACTGTATATTTATCCTACGGGATTTCTGTGTAAATATCACTATTAATTGAGGCATCAAACCTAAGAAACCAGCGTATCAATCAAAGACATTAATACTACAATTTGCCATTCTAAGCAATTTCAAATTCCTCTGATAATGAGATAAAATTGTTCACTGCTTATATTTTTATTTTATTTCTCCGAATTTGAATATTTAGAACTTCATTTCTGCAATAAGATTCAACAACATCTCACAAACACTTTAAATGTTTAAAAATTATAGGTTTAATATAATAATCTGTATAATTTCCTCCCACCTCCAACATTTTGCCTGGAATAAAATAGATGATACAGTGATAATACAGGCGTATTGCAGTAGGAAAGTAAAAACAAAATGTTGTGACAATTATTTAAAAGTCCAATAATTTATAAATGAATGCAAATGAAAATATTAATTTATGTGAAAAAGGTGAAAAAATAAATTATGCTTCACCAAAAATGTCTAGGAAGTTGAAAAATTGTATTTAAAATTACTGTTCATTTATTCGCTAAACGAAAGAGGAAAACTAGAGGACGCGAATAAATAGAAGCTAACTATTACTAGCTTTGTATTTAACTACAAATATTCAGTGCTACACCCACAGTCATTTATTAATAAATTTCTATCAAAACAAAAAAGTCCCCCCCCCCATGCCACTAAACTGACTAAATTCTTCAAAAGTTAGGGAGACAAACCATTGTAGCAAGATTTGATAAAAGAATTAACTGTTCTATTGGGTTATATACATAATTTACAATAATTAAATAGAGAATAATCTATATATCCTTATTATAATTCTATTTAAATAGAGGAAATATGCTATAGAACTCAATAACTTAAAATTCATTATCGATATAGAAAAATAGATATAAAATGTGAATGAGAAGTAAAGAGTACTTAATTAGATAACTGCAAAAAAAATTTATATACAAAAGAAATTATATACAGTTGGCATCGCTCTGATTGCAGTATGATGTAATTATTCAATAAACTGTTAATATTGTTTTTGGGATTTTGGTGAATTCTGATTAGGAAGAACACAAGTAAACTATACTAAAAGTGCAAGATAATTCTGTGTAAAGAGATGAATTTAATATAAGGTGCTTTTAGTGATCTGTAAAAATCTTGAATTGAAAGGAGAACAAAACAAGAAAAGAAATTCTAAACCTTTTCCTGAACCTTTTCTATTTCCAAAGATATTCTTCATTTTTTCTCAATGTTTGCAAACCACATAAAAATACAAAATAGTTATAATTAGCCTATTTAAAGTACTTGGAAGTTAATATGGTTATAAGATCTTCATAAAATTTGAAATTAGAAAATTAATTGGCAAATGCAGGAAGGGATAAATCATTAGAAATTCAATTAATTCTGAGTAAGCAACTGAAATGCGGAATACTTAGATTTTGAAAACAATACATGAAATGACAAAATCATGCTTCAAATTTTCTTAATTTAAAATTATTCGAATTCTTCATCAGCTCATTTCAGGGTCGTTGCTATTTCCATCTGGTGATCTTAAGGAGTAGGAGGTACCAAATTGGTGCGTGCTTGAGATTCCATTCTAGTATATGCAGGCTCTCTGCATGTACGATAAATACGTCATTCCTCTTCTGTTTATTCAAATTGAGGGGAGAGACTTGACCTTTTACTAGAGTCATGCGAAGAGAAGTGTATTCCTCCTCATCTCAAAATTTATCTCATTATCATCTTTCAAAGAGTTGAGAAGTGAAGACCTTCACAAGTCTTTCAAAATTTCGAATTACATAATAATACAAAATCAAACCTAAATATAATAATAATACAGTATCAAACATAATATCCATTTTCCATATATATCTTATATATCAAACATAAATATCATGATAATACAATATCAAACATAATATCCATATTTCATTATAATACAATATCAAACGTAATATCCATATTCCATTATAATACAATATCAAACATAATATCCATATTCCATTATAATACTATATCAAACATAGTATCCATATTCCATTATAATACAATATCAAACATAATATCCATATCCCATAACAATACAATATCGAACATAAATATCACAATAATACAATATTAAACATAGTATCCATATTCCATAATAATATAATATCAAACATAAATATAACATTCCCACTTCTTGTTATCACATGATAAAATAATAATTGATGCTGGAAATTAGCTGACATCTGAAATTCGCCTAAATTAACCTAAAGCTAATTGCTGCTTGAAGTTACTTCAGTCTAGAAAAATGTAGTGCAACAAATTATTCCTTACATTTTTACGGACTTTCAATGCATTTATTGTATTTCGCGCATACCTTGCATTTTTTGTAGTCTGTTTATATGCAGTAAGGAAAATATCCTCATTGTTTGGCTTGCAGCTTTTCTAGAGCATAATTCTCATTATACTTATCTTTATATCCTTACTTATTTCAGATTCTAAAATGAGCCGACGGGAATAACACAGCATTTTATTAAATAAATGACATCGGACGTGCCTAGGGCATCGTTCTAGCACAATAGCTTAATAAAGATCTCATGTCATCAATTGACAGTAAATAAGGAATATATATATATAAATGAAACGAACACAAGAGCAACTACAAAGTTACAGATTTAACTTCTCTGGCAATATCATTACGAGGGAAAAACGTGACCTTTAAAGGGTTATCATTTTATACAGAACGATTAGATTATCATGACGAATTTAAGATTAAGGGTGGTGATATAAAAACTCCTGAAAGGGCAGAGGAAAACTTCATCAACTAAAAGTATTCGTTGGAAAGCTTTGAAATTTTTTTATTAACTGTGCGCCATTATTCAGAAAAGAGTGATTTTTTCTGTAACGTCATGTTAAACCAGAAAAAGATGAAAACTAAACTTATTCCGTAATTCGAAAAAAAGTTAATTATTATGTTGCCCTATAAGTTTCTTTCTTATTTCTAATATGAAACGAATACACAATATTTACTGCTTAAGAAATAATTTATTTTGCTATAAAAGAACCCTTTTGTTCTATTATCTTCTGTATAGAAAAGGAAGAAAAATTATACCCTATAAAAAACATCCTTTAATAAAACGTTTTATAACTACGACTCAAACACATTGGCCACAGAGATTATTTTTTAATAAGTAATTTTGGACCTATAAGTCTTAATTACTGATTTTTTTCATTGTTTTGAAATTGTGGTATGATATTCCAGTTTTACGTTGTGTTCCACTAACAGATGATTTCTGACACACACACACACACACACACACACACACACACACACACACACACACATACACACACACACACACACACACACACACACACACACACACACACACACGAATACCTGTAATTTTTCCAGTGCTTCTTGGAGTTTTAAAGGAACATCCCACAGTTAGCTTAACCATCCTCATTCTTAACATCCAAGCGGTTAATCCGGAATATTTAATGACTATAAAAGTCATACGAACTACTTCATAACCATTTTATACCTCACAACAGTAAGATAAATTAAATTGATTCCGTTATTATTTTTCCCGTGTCAAGAAAACCAGACATTGAATACAGCACAGACCTACTTCAGACAATCAAGGATTTCTTTTGTTTTATCACCTTAGCATATAAAGTAAAAAAAAAGAAGAAAAACTCACTTCTTTAAAAAAAATTAGAGTTAAGTCTAAGGATTTTTTTCTACCAATAATTTTTCACAAATACTCTTCAATTACCAAACTGAATTTCTTCAAGCGAAATTCGAAACCGGCTAATTAAAACGAATTGAAATACAGGATTCATTAAAGCTTTTCTTAATGCAGGCTCTTCACTCTTGACAAGAATTTATATCCATGAAGAGAAAACGAAAACAAGAGACCAAATAAATTATTGTTCCGCGATCAAAGAAAATCTTCAGACGTTTGAAAAAGAAAGCGTTTTGAAAGGCCCGTCTGCAAACAGGATTAACTCAAGTTTCTAAGCAAATTATACATCATTATGTTAGAATGGCATCGTCTAATTTAAGAGAAGACGTCATCTTAAGTAGTGAAATGCACACATTCCCAATCACATCATGCGAGCTAAAGAATTACTGACGTCGATGACAGAATTTTGTTCTGTTGTCTTATCGAATGAGACCAATTTATTTCAGATTGTCTTGATTACTTTCATTATTATATTTATTCTCTTAAAGATATAGATATCAGTATTAATTTCGAAAGCAAGAAAGTGGAAGTTTGATTATTGTGGCTTGAGGCAGAATTTTCATGAACGCTCATATTTATTTTTAATTAATTGCAGACAAACCAGGCTGGGGACTTTTATATGCAGGTTACTCAGCATTTATGTATATTTTTAATGAATGCATTTAATATATTTTCTGTGGTATGCATATGAAATCAGGGAATTCATTTTAACTTACTCAAATGTTTTTTTTAATTCTGATTCAATTCGATATTTTTAAAATTTCGGTATTGAAAGCTGCAATTGTTATTTATAGAATTGTTAAGACTAAAAATACAAAAAAATAATGAAACTTGAATCTCTTAAAAAATATCATTATTCTAATTTAGGGTATTGGTGGATAACACTGGTGACTAACATTAGGGTAACATTGCTACTGCATCGCTGCAGATTTGCCTAGGATTATTTCAGCAATTACCAACATTTCCTTGCAAAGATTTCCCGAATTCCTGCAAATACTGAAAATATTTTTAGTAAATTGCATTTTTTTTCATCGGTTAAAATACAAAAACCATCTGTCAACCCACGAAATATCAAAACAGATGGAAATAAAAATCAAGCTAAATTACTCGCAATTCCGAGTAATTCAATGTGATTACAAAATCGGTAAGTAAAGAAAAACAACAACAACGATATTAAAATAGAAAAAGTAACATTTTTACATCTCCGTTGGGACTAGATGCCAAACAGCTCTTCCTTAATGATAAGAAATACACCTAAATAGGATTATTCTAATTTTTACTTACTTTTTATTCTACTAAACAACCCTCCCCTATTTTTTTAAAAAAATATTTTGCATAGTACAAGAGGGTTAAATATGGCTTTAGCGGCTATAAAATCAATATCACAGTCACCACTACCTCGTCTTTTTAATATCTTTTCTTTTTAATATTTCTTCGAAGATTACATTTTCGCCTTAGTGCTCGCTATTAAAAGTTTTTATTAATCTCTTTCGCTCTTTATAAGTTATCCCGATAGCTTGTTTTTCATATTGAAAGATGCACGAATTTTGGAGAGCCTTTTTACGTCATTTTTCTATCCCCCAAAAGAGATGTTCTTTTATTAATATTAAATTGAAATGAAATCAGATATTACTTATTTAATCAAAGTTGTCATTGTGAAAAGAATTATTACAAAACTCTCCCTCAAATAAGATTCCTTTTATTTTAAATAAATTGAAATGATAGCAGGCATCGCTAATTTAACTGTGTGAAAAATGTAAATAATTGAAAACCTTACATTGATACAAAGAAATTTTCTTTAATAAAAGTTGTCAGGATTTTGGGAGACAGAGAGTAGTTCAGGTTTTGAGAAAAGCTATTGCTTTGCAGTAAATAGTTCGATAATTGACAGCTGAACTCACTATAGTAGAAGAGGAAAGGAATTTCGCGAAAAATCTTACTTCAAACCCCTTTTTTGTTTATTTTTTTCAACGAAAGTAGATTTTCTAACTCATTGGTTTCAAGTGTGAATCCTTCTGAAAATGCTTGGTTCTGTTTTGCACACAATATGATGATGGGAAATTTAGAGCCAATTAAATTACTAGCGGAATATTAATGCTTGCTTTACATAATTTGAGCTTTAAATATAAAACATGCCATTTCATAAGGAAAAAAATATTACTGAAATTCATCATTCATATTCAGCTACCAGACATTTTCCCAACTGTTTTGTTAGATGCAATCACAATAATAAACGTTGAATAAATAGAAATAATGGTGGTTTTTTAGCAAAATCAGCCATTTTATGAATCTACCTACCTTAAGCTGGGATACATTTAACACTTTTAGTCTTTTCTTTTAACTGATTTGCAAAATTGCAATGAATATAAGCATTTCAAATACATCCCCTCAGCATAAGCTTTACAGCATGCAGCATGACATCAGAGTCTATAAAGATGTTTGTAATTTCATTAGAAAAAGTAATATAAAAAACAATTTTTTTTAAAACCATTCCTACTTAGGTTATTAGGAAAAATTTAGGAAGTTAGGAAAAAATTTATCTTATGTTCTTCTTTACTACGGAAGGAGGGGTGTTGTAGTTTCTAAGGGTATGGATGAATATGCACCCGAGGGTAGAAGCCTGACCTCTAGCTCATACACGTCGCAATCCCTTATTACAGGACGCACTTCATCCATGCATTTCATTCACCCACAGACCGTAATTTACATTTGAAACAGAAAACGATCTCTCTGACCAAATAATCAAGTGGTATTACGCCACAAGGAGAATTTTGTGACCACGACGTATTAACGTCCACCACACACGGAGTGCAAACTCGAACTCGCTGCCCACGGGAAGCGAAACCAACGTCCTACTAAGCGGGCTATCCCGGCCTAACAGAAGCCGGTCTAATGAAGATTTTTGGCAAGAAAGTTAGTTTTGAATTAGTTAAGAAAAAATAAATGAATTAATATTTGAAGAAACTGCATTAACATCAAATGTCGTCCACTACGTTTTAAGAAATTTACTTGAATTTGATTGGATGAAGAAACAATATTTTATAAACGATTAAAAACTTGTTATATATAGATATATATATATTTCAAATGATTTGCTGAGAATAAATAGCAGAGTCGTGGCCGAAATCGTGGAGAATATAGGTTGAATTTTTAGTTCTTTTTATTCCATCACGGTAGCAGGCATTATTTACAAGCGAAAGCGACGTGCGCAACACAGAACGACACAACACGGAATTCACGAAAGCTAAGTGTACAAAAAGGGGCGGGAAATCATTATCCCTGGTTTTAAATACCAAGACTTTGATAGGGATAAATATTTTTTATAGAGCTTATAAGCTTGGATTTCAGTGGGGATTTCCATGTTTCACACATAAGAGGTAAGGGAAACACAGGGATCTTTTTAAAAGTATTTTGTTTAGGTCAGCAATTTTCATCTCTCCCACGGAGTGTGAGAAAGTAACAGGCGTTTAGATGCTTAAGCAATTTTACTACTTCTCTTGAATTAACTAGAGCGAGTGAAATGGATCATGAAATAAGAGAATATTTTAGAATGATATTACTATGGGCTAAATTAAGATAGAGCTTTGGAAATTAATTAGGATTAAAATTAAGAGTTAAAAAATATCATATATAT
>JAOUZG010016587.1:15842645-15869737 GCA_026289955.1 Argiope argentata | reverse complement strand
CAGTTATCTAGCTCTAACTGCAGATCTGATTTTGACATTTTTTTTCATTAGAAAACTTAAGATCTCTAGAGGTCGTCAAGAGTAGTCTTCCCTTTTTAACCCGCCATTTTAAGGAGAAGCCGAAAATACAAAGTTCATAAGGAATTGAATGCATTGCCTATGGAGAAATGTTGCTACAGAGTTCGTTAACAACCCCCCTGAACCTATCTTAAATCTGGTATGAAAGTTCATGATGACTTTTGATGAAGAGTCTCCTGTCCTCACTAGCTATCATACTTGCGGGATGGGAATATATGGGAAAATCCTAAAACAGCAATCGTCAACTTCAACCTTTGGACTTATTTCAAAAAGTTTTATGAACCTTTATTGCCCCCCTCCAAGATACATCACCAAAATTTACCTCCACTGTTCACTTTTTAAACAGAAACTGAAAACACACTATTTTACTGTAAATCTTTTTGAGACCCCCCCCCTCCCGATAGAGTTTCCAGCCATTACCGGTGTCTCAATTTTAAAAAAAAAATCTTTTTCGGCTGAAATTCCATAATTATTCCATAACTTTTCGATGATCATCGATACCTTCTTTTCCATTTTTAGACTTACTATGGAATAAAGCTTTGACACTGCTATCTACATCTGGTGAGAGTTAACCAATTTGAAACACAGCTGGGAAATCAAAATATTCCATCATTATTATGCGTTTTTTACTTATATTACATTTTTGTTGTGATAAAATGTAGCTTAGTTTAGTTTGTTGACGTGACTAAATTAATCTTTTCAATGCTAGTCGACTTCGGTGACCATATTAATGACAATCATAATACCATGTCAAAGAATTTTATGAAATATATCTAATCGAAAATGAAGAAAGAGTCATTTTAAGTTATGACTGCATAATAATGATGGAATACTCTAACTGGTTAACTATGCTTAGAAAGTGGCGAAAGTAATTGAGACGAAATTTGGCAAAATCGGATAAGTTGCTTAGATTGGAGGCTCTCAATAAATTTTATTTTACAATATTAATATTCAATTATGTTATATGCAATTTTATTTTCTAATCTTGTATATATTATATTCTATAATATCACTAGTTTACAATCTCATCATCATCTTTCATCTTTCATTTTGAAGGTGTGGGAGGGGGCATCCAATTCTCGATGATGTATCTTGGGGTCGGGGGTATTCATACAAAATTAAGAATTGAAGAAATCGATATATTATATATTTGAAATGACAGTTGTGCTAAATAAACTTTGTCAGGGCCTTTCCCCAAAGAGAATGTGCCATAAAGTAATGTACAATATCTCTCAGAAATGGGCGATGGAGCAAAAGTGATTTGATATGAAGTTAATTGGATCTTGTAAAGATTTTTTCAATCCCTAAGAGACACCTGTTTGGCCATTGTGACATCCGATCAGCTGAGGGGTGAACTGTATGAATCTCTCTCTTTGTAATTGCTCCAGATGGGGAATTCTCCCACTTGTTGGGATCATTTGGACTTCGAGTCGAGTCCAGATAATAAACCACTCGTCCGTTTTCCGTCCTTCCAAAAAATAAATCGTATCTTAAAAGAGGAAGAGTGTCAAAGCCTTCAGATGCAAATATTTCTTTATTGTGGAGGGTCAGCTATGAGGATGGATCATTAATGAACATTCCCACTGTCAAATGGGGAACACTGAAGATAATTCTGAATAATTATTGGATAACCAAGATCTTAAGGGCACCATTTCGAAAATGAGAGGCGGAGTTTTGACAGAATATAAAATGCACGATTTTGAAGGATAAAAAAAGGAGAGAGTCTGCTGGAGTGTTCTAGAGAGACTTCGTAATTTCGAGGTCAACGGAGGTTCGGCGTTTTGAAGGAAATGAGAGAAGCTTCTAGTGAATCAAGCTTTTGAGTTAGGATCCAACCGATGATTATCGGTGGATCCCTTGAGCTATCCCTGTAGCAGCCTGACGCACTATCAGCCTGTTAGTTATCTTGTGAGGTTGTTTCTTCGAAATTAATCGATGAACTATTCATGTATGCAGTTAACTGAGATGTAAATATTAGGAATCATATTAACCTAGATGAGAACGAGTTGTTTTATGCATATAAGGCTGTAAATAAAGAATTTGTCTTTAATGCTACACTCTTATTTGATCGGACAGGATTAAGTCATGACAATATTCTTATGACAATTGGTGGGCTGAATTTCATATGGAATAAAAATTGGTAAAATCAGTACAATTTCTGTGACTGGAGGAATTATTTGGTTTCTGAAACCTTTTATGTATGCAGATGATGGGCGTACTGCTAGTTATTGAAGATGATTTATCAACTAAACATTAGTTGTGGGGCAGGATAATACCGCTCTCCTAGATTTAATATGAATTATTTTGTAAATAATATATACATGGAATGAAAAATAACAAAAAGTTTTGGTTCCATATTTCTAATTATAGTTGTATTTAATGTAAACAAACATTAGAAAATACCTTGAAGAGAACGGGAAATTATTTATCGTCTTTCTTTGGAGAGTCTTAAATCTATATGCAGTTTTAACAGGGCTTAATATAGTCATTGTTCCCAATTACTCCTTGTTGTCAGTTAAGATTAATGACCCTATATTTAGATTTTTCTTTCAAAATTTGTTCTTTATACAGCAAGACAGAATTATAGTTAGTTTCTTTCTATCATGTTGGTCTAGTTAGAATTCGAAGCGTATATAAAATAACAGTTCTAGTGTATTCAAGTAATTTTTAGGTGAAGTGTTGAGGATATTAAATAAAAGCATTTCTTCAGAAAAACTTACCAAAAGAATAAATATGAAAATTTTAAATAGTATATTTTAAAAACTTAAATTAATAAACAACTGAAAAAACTTCCAAAATTGTCGAAAGTATTATGTATTTTTATAAATACGTTTCAAATTCGATTAGTCAGTACTTGAAAGTCAGTTATATTATTGCTATGATGAATCTATCACCTCTCATACTCAAAATCTCATCATGTTTCAAATGATTGTTCTTCAGTTTTAATCCTGATGAATGCTTCTACTATTTCTATATAAAGAAAAATTGTGGGCGTTTTCTCAAGTAGTTGGTAAAGAAAAAGAAAATAAATATCTTTCATGAAGATGATTTATCAAATTAATATGAACGGTTTTAAGAGATACAACTCAAACACATTCTAAAATTAATATGCTTTCACTTAATGCATTTAACCTTCACCTGATGGACCTAATTCAATTTTCACCTAATGCATGTAATAGTATAGAACGGCAAGTTATTATTAGTGACCTTGAAGAAAATAGAATCTCTAAATATTTAATCTATATAGTTGGGGACTTTTTCGAATAGAAAAATTATTGACTTTGTTAATGATATTAACTTTAACAATTGCGAGGGCGTCCCAATGGGTGCATATTTAGGACTTATTTTATGATTAATTATTGCGAATAGATTACTAAGAGGTTTTGAGAGATTCAGAATTTCACATAATCACTTTTTTTAACGACATCCGTCTATTAGATTTGGAAAAATCTTCGTATAGATTTAAGTAAAAACTCAAAAATTCTGTTAACAGAATTGAAGATAATTCCATAAAATATAACTTAAAACTAAATCCAAATAAATACCAATTTACAATGTTCCCCTGAAAAAAGAAAGAAAGAAATTTTTTATATTATATATAAAAGAAATTTCTCATATATCAGCATTAGCAATTGAAATATTTTTATATAAAAATGTTTCAGAAAAATGATGGCGCTAAAAGTTATAATAAAGATACTATTAGAATCAAACATAAAGATAGGTTTCTTTACAAATACCAACCAAATAATTGTCATTGCAAAAGAAGTAAAGAAATTTGATCTTTTTATTAGACGAGTTGTAATTAAAACAGATAACAGAGAAATAAGGTACAATGATTTGCAAGCTCTTGAACATATTAATTTTCCATCTCGGGAAAATGTCAATGTTTCTTCTGCAGTAACTGGTTTTATTAAATATAAAGCCAAAACCATATTCACAGAGGATTCAAAATTATTTAATAAGGGTGGATGTGCTGCCTCGAGCTTAGATGAAAATGAGGACACACATTGAGAAGCAATTATAAGGTTCAATTGATAAGGTCAATATTGTTTCGGCAGAAATAGTTACTACTTTTAAAGCAATTGAGAAAATGGAGAATTTTTGTGAGTAAAATTCCTCTTTTTATATCGATTCCCTCTCCTTTCTCACGGCACGTGAACAGAAAAAAAGATAATTTAATTATTGTTAAAATTAAAGGAATGTTAAAATATCAACTCAATCTATAGATTCAATGGACAACGGCCCATTTTGATATAATGGATGACGAGTATACATATTCTCTAGAGAGAAAGGCAACTCAAAGACTAAAAAATAGATTTTCATCTAAGAATTCCGAAGTTATGAATTAAACTTAAAGTTAGAAAATCAGTTATGCGAAAACTAAATAGCTATAAAACAATACAAAGTTTCTTTTTAGCTTATTGCCTTCAGTGGATTCAAAAAAATGCCAAGGAGACATTTGTATGACTGAAATTCTGGCTAATCATGGTTGTTCTCCAACATATCAAAGTCGGGTTTTTTTGGAAAAAGACCAAGATTGCAAAAGAGGTATTGAAGATAGATACTTTGGATATTATATTTAAGGATACCCAAAGTACTGACTAATACAAGTAAAATTCTTCTCAAACAGTTATAGAACTAGAGGAATTTCGCAGTTGATTAGGCATAAATACTGGAAAAACAGGGATCAAGAATATTGTACAAAATATATATTGGGAATTCTTTTGCATAGTAATATTTAGAAGGACTTTTTTAAATTATTAAGATTTTGAGCAGTGTTATCTTTTGTTAAATATCATATATTAGTTTTATAAATACAATTTTTCTTACTTATAATAGCATTTTAAATTATCTTTTATCTATAGTTTTAACTAATTCTTTACTCTTATCATATTGTTACGGAGCATTGGGGTCGTTTATAGCGGGTTACGGTGAGAAGACAATCAGTAGGCCACAGTGGAAAACAATATAGACGTTCATTTGACACTCACAAAGACGACCAATGCACAGACTACAAATATGTACAGCCGAGACAAACACTCAACAGCAGACATAAGCCCATAAGTAGAAATCAACCACAGATTATAAAGCGACCAGACAGAATCCAATAGGAGAAGGGATCCTTGAGGCTTCACTCAGCGGCCTCTCTAAACGGCAGAAGTTCTCACCGTCTCCTCGCTTTATCTGCCAACTCTCTATCACAAGACTGGCTACACCTCATACTACACGACGCGGCTTCCACAATAGACAACATGATTCGGCACACAGCAGTTCAGCTCTCACTTGAGCTCCACTCAATGCTGGTACTTCTCTGTTGCTTCACTATTCTCTTGAAGATTCGTTGCATGTCTTCTACTCCAATTCCGTTTCTGGTTCAATTCATTTCTAATGCTTGATACTGCCACCCTTTTATAGCTACTGGGAGGCGGGTCGAGAACCTTCTGGGCCAATCAGGGTGTCTCTCAGTTCCTATTGAATGGATCGTTAAAATTGTCGAAGTTTCCACCAAAATCCATTTTGTTGACAAATTCATGGTCATGTTGCCAAAATGGTTGCCAAGTTTGTCGCCAAGCTCTTAGATTACTGATGCGACACCCGATTAACACCCATAGGCCTGATCGTAAAACGGTCTTTCTTACTATGATACTATTCGTGGTAGGAAGCAATATGATCTATTTTATATTTACTTGTTATTCCCTTTTTTGTTTGTCTTACACTTTTATAGGTATAAGATAAATAATATATTATGTTTTTAATTCTGTAATTTACTTTATTACAGAATTATTCATTTATGTTTGTTGTTTTATTATAATTAATTTATGTTTATTTTTTATAATTATATATGTTTATTAATATTTTATTATCTTAATACTTTCAAAATTCTGTTAGAATTGCGGATTTAGGAATATATGAATTTTTGCCAAACATATGTAAATGTTAAATAATATTTTGCCGAAATGCTTACAACCATAAGATGTGAGGAGAATAACGCCTCTACTGTACTTATTTGATTTGTTCTGTCTAAGATGACATCGATTTTTTTGTAATCTACCCGCGAATCCACTTTGGATTGGTTGGGTTTCTCTACCTTAGATATATCCTATAATTCCCAAGTAATATACAAATTTAAATTATCAGTGTGAAATACAGTGTAACAGTTTAACTCAAATTTATTTTTAATGGTCTATATAAGTTTACAAAAACTTTCACAAATTTACCAGAATAAAACTAGGATGAACAGAAAATAAGTAAAAAGTATATTTTTAGTATAACTAACTTTGACAGCAGACATGTCTTAACTAGAGCTATGATTTGATTTTTATGAGTGGTTTGTTATTGGCACATCACACTTCTTACTTAAAATTGTCAGTCTGCTATTTGATTTAAAAACTGCCGTTTGTAAAGAGAAAAAATCTAAAACTTCTTCCTGTGAATATTCCAATTTTAGAAATTATTAATGATCCAATTATAATTTTAAAAAAACTTACACGCGCGTTATCCAATTTTTTTTCCATAGAGGAATCATTAAAGAGTTTCAAAAGCCAGCACGAAATATCTTTAAAATGTATGATTCCAATTTATAAGTTTCAATCCTTACTCTAGTTTTTAAACTAAATTTTCTTCTTACATTATTCTTTAATGTTAAAGAAATGCCAGTACCTCTTTCGTTTAGTTGTAATACAATGTTTAAGAGTTTCAATGTCAAAGAAGACCTATATTTAATATTCTAAAACTATTAATTTGAGATAGAAAATACTATTAAAGGGGACGAACCAAAAAAAAATATATATACCGCATTTTTATAAGATGAAATTCTTTCTACTAATTATTATTTTTTAGTTTAGTTATATTAATGACAAAAATAGCACTATGATTATTTTGGGACTGACCTCTTAATTTTGAACTGTTGTCGGATGATGATGAAGACAGCTGAACTTGCAAATGCTTCTCCAAATTTTTACACCACACGAACGGGTGGATGTTTGGCCCTGACGGCTTTAGCGTGAACTAAACCCTTATGATTCTTTTTATAAAATAGGATCGCATACAAGAGACACTCTGATTCAGAAGCTAGGTCTAACCACAACCACAGCTGTTCAACAGTTTTTTAATTTCATTATTAATGTAGGATTTCATTCCTTATTTAAACCCTATACCTTGTAATAAAGTGTTTGTTTAGTTGGTTAATTATTTATTGATATCGGTAGTTCCTACACTAAAATTTCGTCGATAAAATCCGGTGTTGCTTAAATATTGTCAGGCTTGCTCGATATCTGATGATCCTTTGCCTTTGTAAGTTAGGTAAGTTTTACCTATCATTATGGAAATAGGTAAATTTGAGCTATATGGATTTATTTGACCTAATATACACATTTACCAAGTTTTCAACCTTCTTGTCCTTTAATTTTGAGGTCAGAAACATATATTTCATAAAGTGCAGAAATATAGTGCTTTCGAATATTATGTTGAAATATTTCAATGAAACAAATACCGCAATGTTGCTCCAATTGTTGGAAAGAAATTTCAATCATTGCAGCTACTGTTGCAATAAGAGTAGAAAAAGTCCACAACTAGTTAATAGATGGCTGCGATATGTTGTTTAAGCCACAGGAAGAAAACATCGCATCAATTGAACGAAAAAATGCAATAATTGCTTGAATTTCGAATGAGACAAGAAAGAGTGATAAAATATACCCGTGCTGTTTACGAAATGCAGCACCAAATGCTAATAATCAATTTTCTGACACATCTCTACGTCTACTTAAAATAAAAAAGGAGAAGATAGCAAACAGAAGATTCATCCTTTATAGAAAAACAAGTTATAAATGGTCCTCAGTTCCGGCGCGTTTTTCCAATCGATTTAACTAGAACGTTCAACTTAATTTATAATACATTTATAGGATCAGGAATCGCTTGATGTAAACAGTCTGATATTAGCAAAATAAAATGAAACAAGAAATGATTTTTCTTGCTTCACCCGCTTAGTGAATTTTTGGTTGAATTAGGATTTTCAATATATTTTATTTTATAGGGAAGGATTTCGAAATTATTGAATCATTAAAGCTGTCTTTTTCTCTCTTTATCAGATATTTTTCATCATGGGCGCTTCATTCCATCGCTTCATCCTATAATGAGCTCGTTAAATACGTGATTAATGGAAAAAATGTTATGTTAAAGGTTTTAGTAAGTTCTTTTGATTATTTTTGAAAAGCACTTACTTCCGGGGTTTTCTATTTCAATTAATTAATTTTTGTCCTACGATTCTGTGATGAGGACATTCTTGCTCTGGCAAAGAAATCAAAAGCTCAAGCAGGAGAATCTTTTACGAGTGTCACAACAAATATTAGTCTGATCTGATATCAGTCTACATTTCTACCGTTTTCTTACAAATGGTAGCAATGTTGTGCATTTAGAATATTTTACAATAGTAAAAATTCTTTAACCATTGATTTTTTTAATTTTCTGATAGAATGATACAGATATAAGAGTAGAACTTTCATCTAAGCATAGAATTTTCTAAATATAGAATAGTTGGAATTTTCATCTAAGTATAGAATTTTCTAAATATAAAATAGTAGAATTTTCATCTAAGTATAGAATTTTCTAAATATAGAATAGTAGAATTTTCATCTAAGTATCTTGAACTATCCGTATATCATTTTATAAAGTTCTCATGTGTGATCCTTCATTACTAAAAAGATTAGAGTACGTACTAATGAAGACTAGAATATGTACTAATGAAGACTAGAGTATGTAATCTTACAGACAGTCGATGAGTATATTCCAAACGATTTTAAAGACTGGTCAACGTTTCATTGTCCTTCATACAGTCTCCTGAATTAATTTGAATATCGTCTTACAGCTCCGGTTTATCCTCTTACTGATTATTTTTGCATGGCTAATGAGAAAAATAAGAGTAAGTAATTCTATGCACACAATGAAACAGAATATTCCGATTGACTTTAAAGGGAGGTCAGCGCTTCAGTAAAATATTTTTTAAACAGTCTTGTCTCAATATAAATTTTAAATACATACCTGCTCACAGTCTTTCTTTTATATTTAGTTTCTTAATTTATTTGTCACTGTACCGTTGTTTTAAGTAAAAACATGTGTAGTGTATTAGATTATAAAAAGAATGTAAGCTCGAAACTTAGATACAAAAAATAATTAGATTTATCAAGAAAAAATTTAGTATTCATATTTCAGATCGAATTTTCCTCCTTAAGTTTATTAACTTCCTTTAATGAAACTCAAATAAACGATTATTTCGTTAACATGTTAACCACCATGTGAGATGTATTTACTTCACGCTCAATAACTCAACTAAGCTATTAACTTTAATGTGGTAGTAAATATGTTATTGGAGTGTTCTTCATTAAGGCGGCATCAGTATTCCTTTTATCAACTGAAATATTGGAATTTCATTGCGTGTCATGGGACTATTTCGGTAAGAGTTTAACATTGTTTGAAGCAATCATTTTAGGATAAAGTGGAGAGTATTATGAACTTTTCGCGATCTAATGAAATGGAATTATAATACATCAAGAATTCCGTGAATTTGGTTTGAGAAATTATTATTGACTCTTTAAGCAATACCATATGCTAACATAGGCAGGCATAAAAAATAATAAGTGATTAAAGTAGAATATGGTTCAGGATTCAAATATAGTTATCGAAGATATTTGTTGCTATAATACCTATATACGACAAATATATATTCGTAAATTCTACCAAATTCATAAAACGAAAACCTTTAATTAATATAACGCAAAGTATAGGCTATTCCTACACCATTTTTCGCAAAACTGTTTTGTAAAAATATATTTGGTATTTACAATATTAAAATCTTTCTCTTTTTTTAAAAAAATAGTAATAAACTTCAGAAATTTTTCTTAATTTTTAATTACGTTGTTGTTTCTTATGGCACTTGCCACGTGTAAGCTCTATGAGGTAATCAGAGAATTAAGGTCAACCAGCTTCCCTTGTTTTTGAAGTAGCGCCAACTAAGACCAAGAGTACGACTTAGCTACACACTTATTACAATCATTTGCATAGCCCTTTTTTACAGGGGGGAGGCACATTCTCACTACTCACAGATAGAGAACAGAAGAACAACCATGCCCAAGCCGGTACTCGAATCCAGGATGCCCAGATTTTGACAACTTATATTTGAAGTTAATACTTTTAGAGAAAAAACTTTTATATTCCATTTAAAAAATAATTTTAATGGAAATAAGTCTGTTATTTAATGCTTATGAAGTGCAATGGATTTATTTATTTTAGAAAAGGTCAATTTGAACTTCAAGATGCTACCTCATTTTCTGAAGGAATTACTACTTAATGACACCAACTTTAGAGGAAAGCCTCGGAATCTTTAAATATGGCATACGCTTCATATGAACAAATTACTCATTCATAACGATAAAAATATTTCTTCTGAGATAATACTACAAGCCTTATAGAAACGATAACATCTATATCTCGAGAGTTGATTCTTAAGTTTTATACTCTCCCAGAAATTTTACAAATAAGTTAAGAATCTCTAAAGTGACCGGCACCCTGGAATAGAGGTAGCACGTCTTCCCCGTTATCTGGGATTCCCGAGTTCGAGTCCCGGCTCGCGCATGTTTATTCTTCTGTGTTCTATCTGCATGGAGTGTGAATGTACCGCTCTGTAAAAAGGGGCTGCACAAGCGAATGTTATGAGTGAGTATCTAAGTCGTAGTCTTGGTCCTGATTGGCGCTACTACAAACAAGAGAAGTTGATTAAGCTTAAAACGCTGACTACCTCAGAGAGCTTGCCCATTCCAAGTGCCATAAGGAACAACAGCAACGCATATAAAATAAAAATAAGTACAAGTACAAGAATTCATTTTAGTTTATACATCAAATGCAAGAATTCATTTCAGTTTATGCATTAAATACAAGAATTTATTTTAGTTTATACATCAAATAGAAGAATTCAGTTTAGTTTATATAACAAATACAAGAATTCATTTTAGTTTATACATTTTTTCGAAATATCAGCTCATAGTTTTTATAAAATTAAACTAAAGAAATCAACCGTTGATGATTTCAAAGATATTTTCTTAAATAGAATCTCTGTTAACCCTCTATGAGCCGAATTTTTGTTTTAACTCCTCAAAAAAATTGTGGGAACGAAAAATCAGAAATTATAAACCTATATATGCAAATGAAAACAAATTTTTGTGTTTAAACAATTTTATTGCGTTAAAATCATTATGTGACTTTCAAGTCACACCGGCCTATAAAATTTGCACTTCTCTGTATAATAGCTCATATGTGAAAGTCCATAAAACAATTTGCATTTGGTATTAGGCATAAATGTACCGTGAACATAGTTTGGTAATCACTGACAAAATCAAAAACAATTTCAATTGGATCAAATGGTCTCGTGTAGTTCTACTGCCAACAGTTTGCACAGCAATTATTTTGCTATTTCGGGTATATGAGCCTAGCAATCGTCATGAATACTAGTATTTGTTGTGTTAGCAACGTCATAGAGTTCAGATTTATGTACCATCTCATGAAAAAAGCTATAATTATTTTGTAAAATGTGGATAAATTAAAATGTGACCTGAAAGTTACACTTGCCCATAGAAGGTTAAAGTATGATTTCTATAAAGATGAATTTAATTTATAGTTTTACCTATTATGATACTTATTTTGCTTATTAGAAAATATAATTACCCGAAGAAATAAATAAAGTCATTTGAAAATAATGACTCTATTATGTTCCGATTTAACAAATGTTAATAGGTAAATAGATAATAGCAAGATGAATTTTCTTCTAATGAGACAGTTGAATTCCGGTATTATTTTCATCCTGAAATTAAATTCGAAAATTCATTTAATGTAAAACTCCATCTGAGTCTCTGTAGATATAAACAACAACAATTGAATATTTAGTAACTCAACATATTGACTTTGGATGTTCTTGGACTACTCGAAATAGTTAAATTTTTATTTTGTTTCAAAATATATAAAAATTAAAATTCATTTCCATTCATTTCTTAACATAATTAAAAAATTTTAAAAAAAAACTAAGTGAAGTTCTATTGCAAAATTATACGCTGGATATTGTGTTAATTATTGAACCTCCTTTCGTCTGTTTCGAAAAATCAACTTTTTTCCCCCCAACTTCTTTATTCAATGATAATTAAACCGTTTTCCTCACTTTTAAGGCAAGGTAAATATAACCCCTCCTCCTTCCCAAGTAAATAGAAACTTCCGAAGAAAATGTTATAAATGTGTTTCAAAATTAAATCTTTAAATTCAGTTCAATATTGAGCTTCGTGATATAAGTTATTTAATATTTACTCGAAGAGAATATTTATTAAACTCCATTACTCCAATGGCAAAATTTTCAATAAAATGTCTTATTTCATTCAAAGCCAAACACTGTGCAAATAAATTTAGACAAGTAGATACGGAATTTAACTTCCATCAAATAATATTTGAAAGACTTCATATTTCTGCATTTAAGCTTTGATGTAGCATTTATTCTCACAATGGTGTTATTACATTCACATGCAAATGCTGTTAAAATTCTAAATTGGCATATCAAAATGAAAGCATTATGACTATTCCGATACACTTTATTTTCTTATTTAATTTCATTTTGTTATATTTTTATAATTATAAAAGGAAATATTTTTAACGCATTATATGCTGATAAATTTTTTTGTATGTTGGATAAAATTAGGTTTTATATTTATGATTAAGATTAAGATTAATTGCTGTATAATAATCTGAAATAAAATTCATGAGTAAATCATATTTGAGAGCGTAATAATTATTTAATAAAGAACATATTTTTATGATGCGTTTCATTTTACCTATGTATTATGTTGTGTATGTTTTAATTCTATGCTTAACATTGTTTTAATTTTATAGTTTCAATGCACAAAATTTTCCGGTATATTTATATTTTAAATTTTCGAATAAATGCCTTTCAAAAGCTTACATCTATATATAAGTAGAAATTAAAAGCGTAATATAAAAAAAAACTTGAAAAATCCAGTCCAATATATATATATATATATATATATATATATATATATATACTAAAAATCTACATAAATTTCATTTAGAGCTAAAATAAAAATATCCTAAAATGCAAGAAAAGTTTAAAAATCATTAAAAAACATATTAAAGCTAAATATATATTAAATTACTGATTTTCAATTAGTAACAAAGAAAAAGAGGCATAAGAAAACCCTAAAGTCCGCAGATGAAAACCAACATGAACCGATGGCAGAAAAATCTAAATTCTGGTTAACTTCACCTTCGCAGATTTCTACTTCTTCTATTATACAAGAACAGAAATGTGCCTCAACACATGTGGCAAATCAATCCAAAGCTGTACGTAAAACTGGTTCTCTGCCAGCTACCATGCAATTTTCTGAAAATAAATCGAAGGCAGTTAATTCTAGAAACAAAAGCGACAAGGATATCAGGTCGTCTATGGTTGAAGACACCATAGACTATGATCCAAATGAAACTATTGAGAAAACCTCCCCTGTTGTTAATCTGCATGAACAAGCCTTTAAAACCCCTACTTCAGCCGATAATCTTACTGCCAAAAAAAATTTTAAAAGTGGCCCATTCCATTGGGTTGATTTTAAAACATTTTATCGTCAAACGAGCAGTACCCCTGTCCATGACAAGTACACAAAGAAATATAATGTAAAACGACTTTAGTAATTTACTTCATTCGACGTCTTTTTTGTCTTATTTTTTTATATTTTATTTTTTAGCAATGTCTTAAAACATTTTAATCGTGTTTTTATGCATTGTATATTCTTTCTCCATATTTTGAATTTTGTCATTTTTACCACTGATCTTTTATTCTCAGGCTTTTAACCACTTTCATGTTTACCATTTGATTGGCGCAGTTTAGCCAAACATGGCTCTTGCGCCATAAAACCTCAATCAACCAACCAACATATATTAAATTAATCGTAAGTCAAATAATCAGTATTATACAACCTCAAAAACATAAAATAAAAGTACAAAAAAATTCCCTTTTAAATATTGTACAACTCAAAAATGAAAATAATTACCATAATACAAATCCAAAATCTAAAAATTTTCCACCGTTAAGGATTAAATAAATGTTTTAAAAATGCTGTATAAAAACCGAGCTTCCAACAGCTTTAAATAATCCCTTGGATTTAAAACCAATGGATAAACTATTTTTCTTGTATCAAGTTTCTTTTTAACTACCGGAGGAGAAATTCAAAAACGAATCTTTCCTTAAGTGATTCAGCGAAAAGACAAAAAGTAAATTTTAATTTTAAAAGAACTAATTTTTACAGTTGTATCTGTTTTACAATGCTAGCATATTAAAATTAAAATATAAATATACTAGCTTAAAAAGTTCCATCAGAAAAAAAAATTTCGACACTATAATAAAATAAATTATACATTTTTAAATGAATAAAATTAAAAAGTGAATTAAAATTATTAAGTGTGAAAAAACTTAAGAAAATGAAAGGATATGAAATTTAAAAAAAATGAAATATAATACTTTCTTTTCTTAAAAATAAAAATAATATTAAAAATGAAAAGTGTGTAACGAATAGATCTTATCATTTTCCATAGTATTTAATACTTCAAAGTTGGAATTAATACTTGTAGTGAAAATTCATTGATTTTTAAAGTTTTTCACTATCATAAAATTTTTTATTAGCTTCTCTTATCTTAACTATTTTTCTAATTCATTGATTTTAGTTTGATTTCTGTTTACTCCATTGCAGAATTTTCTGGACTTTTATGCAATTAAGGTGTAAGAAAAATACGAAGAAAATTTATATTATCTCTGCATTGATTAATTTCTTGCAAGACAATTTCATTTTTTCGCTCATTTCTCCATAAAATAGTTTGAATTCAAACCACTTTGCTATTTTGAATGCCAATTCATCAAATATTTCTATGTAATAATATTTATATATAAAAGATAATTTAGATTCTTTATCAATATAAGAAATAATTTATACATATATATAAAAGTGTATGACTCATTAAATATTATATTCGTGCAAAACAATCATTCATTCACTAAACATTGTAGGTCAAAGGTTGACATTTCAATAAAATACTCTTTTTCCTTATTAGATTGAAGAATGCGTTTATTACATGAGAAGATTTGCTTGTAAAAGTATTCTTCAATTCCTTTACTAAAATGTTTTTTTCTTTCCAAATGAGTTGCTATGATACAATGAATCCTTCTTTTTTCAAACAGAATGTTTCTTATTTAACATTTTCTATTTAAGGAAAAGTATTCACCTTTAATTTAAAATAAGAAAATTCCAAGCATTTTTCTAATTCGCATTTTTCTTACGCACTGATTAATACGGACTCAATAATTGCATGCCTTTGAAGAGAAACTGGAAGCTAAGGTTTTGTTGTATCGCTGTTTTTTGACGAAAATAATTTTTGATTTATTTCTGCCTTTCGTTTTCGTATCTATATGCAGTAAAAATTAAAAGCCAGTGGAATAATCTTTTACGATTTTTTCATTTTTTTCTTTGGAATTCGGTTATTGCATTCGCAAAAATCTCTTCTTTTTTTGGAAATTGGGAGTTGATATCAAATAAATTTATCGTGCATCAAGCCGGAATGATTTGAGGAAGATTTATTTATAATTCGTGTTTTCATGACTTATTTTTTTCGAGAAAGGTTGTTTGTTATTGTTATGATGAATACTCACGAATAGTTTAAGCTAAATAAAAATATTAAATATTTTTAAAAATGTGTAAGAAAGATAGTTTGGAAAATAACTAACAAAGGGATGCAATTTCAAATTTCTAGGACTGTTGTTTTAGGAATTCCGTAGGTATCTAGAGTTGCTAATTAGTTTTGGATTAAAACTCAAGTAAACAAATTTTTTAAAACATTTTTTAAGTTATTTTATGTATATTTCATGTGTTGTAAACAAATGTGGCCGTAGTTTTTGCCCTTCAACTATTGTATGAAAAATATAGAAATATTTGTTTTTTTTTTAAATTACACTTAGAGTAAAATAGATTAGCTTTTTTTCTCTTTATATAATTTTACCTGAAACATTTTGTAAAGCTATTTAACCAGATGATAAAAATACATCAACAATCCAGTTAATCTTACTATAACTTTATTAAATATTAGAAATAAGGTGAATAAAATGCCCAAATAAAAGGTTAATTTGTTCTATTCAGAAGGCTTCGTTTGTTTTACATTCTTGAGTGAACTTTGTTTACGCAATCTTCTTTTAGAATAGTTTTTGCGTGTCAACTATTGTATGCAAGATATAACAATATTTTTTTAAAAAAAATTACACTTAGCGTAAAGAGAGTATTAATTTTTCTTTTTTCTCTTTATATAATTTTACCTGAAACATTTTGTAAAACTATTTAACCAGATGATAAAAATACATCATTAATCCAGTTAATCTTACTATAGCTTTATTAAATATTAGAAATAAGATAAATAAAATGCCCAAATAAAAGGTTAATTTGTTCTATTCCAAAGGCTTCATTTGTTTTACATTCTAGAATGAACTTTGTTTACGGAATTTTCTTTTCGAATAGTTTTTGCCCGTCAGCTATTGTATACAAGATATAACAATAAATATTTTTTAATTACATTTAGAGTAAAATAGAGTATTAATTAAAGGATTTTTTCTCTTTATATAATTTTACCTGAAACATTTTGCAAAACTATTTAAGTAGATGATAAAAATACATCAACAATCCAGTAATCTACAAAAGCTTTATAAAATATTAAAAAATAAGATGAATAAAATTAACAAATAAAAGGTTAATTTGTTCTATTCCGAAGACTTCGTTTATTTTACATTCTTGAGTGAACTTTGTTTACGCAATCTTTTTCCAGATGTCAACAGTAATTTGCAATCAGAGGAACATTTCATTCACCTTGGTATTGGTCATTACCATTACTTTACGTTCCAGTGAAACGTTTACCTTCGTTTGTAATTTTACACTAGTACAGAGAGATTTTCGGGAAAACGGTCTAAACAGCAGGGAGAGTAATGACTATCTCACATTACAACCAAGGTTTCTGAAGCTGTTAAGCTTGCTGTTAGCTAAATCGAGATAATTTTCATCCTCGTGATTGTTTACAAGTTCTGGACTGCAAGGACAAATGAGATCCTGGCTTTTCGCTCGCTCTTATTCATTTAATTCACAAAGTGAAGATCTAATTTTACCAATTCCATATTAATCTTTTTTATTATTTATCACAGGTATTTTTTGTCTTATATATACAAAGTAAGACTATTCTGTCTTGAAAATTCTTCATTAATACAAGCTTTATATGCTGCGAAGCTTTGTACATTTTTTCATCATTTTATGCTTTTCTTTTTATATTTACTATATTCTATTTGTTAAATCACTCTTTTTTTTCTTTTATAATGATGTTGATTGCTTCGTATATTCAATAGGCATTGGGAAGCAGACGGTTTTAAATCCACATAAACTTAATCTCCTCCATGCTCTCAGTTATGGAATCGGAATCGATTTTTTATTAATCACAGGACTCTCTGAGGGAAAACAAATACTAGAATTCTTCGTATTTATATCTTCATGTGTTTTTTGCATTGGGATAAGGAATTGCTCTTTAAAATTTAAAAATTCTGTATTTTAATTATATTAAATTTTAAAAGGTAGAACTAATAAATAAAAATTATTCATGTACTTGAAATCCACACACAGGATATAATAAAAATCAGTTAAATAGTTTCAAATACCAACCAAACAGTTCTTACTGTTTTTCCTACGATATAATATGAAATATGATAAATTATAAAATAATTTTGCTTTATTAATGTATGTACGGGCTATCTACTGATAGATTACTCAAAAATATTAACTACAAATAAATTTTTGATAATGCGCCAATGACTTGATAAAATATTAAATAAGCAATAACCATTTATTACTAAATTTCATATGTATAACTATTTTAAAGACCCATTTTAGCTTTTATAACTTGATCTGATGTTTTGACACATTTTAGTCTGCTGATCAGTTTAAATTTATGTTGTATAGTTAAGTGAATTATAAAAATTTCTGAGATTTCTTTTATATTAAAAGCTGAAATCAATCATTAATATTCAACTAAAAGATCGAATTTATATCGGTATGCTTCTGAAAGTTTCTAAATAGTGATAATAATTAAAAATTATGAAAGCTTGATAGGATTACAAGAACGCTTTCTTTCATTTTATTTTAGGATACTAAAGGTATTTTTATGAATTTTTAATCCTCTAATTCGAAGTTTAAAACCATAATTTATTTACCTACCAAAGTGCTAAGCAAATGAAGTAAACCTCAAATTCTAAATTTAAAGAATACATTTTGCTGAAAATTCTATAAATTGGAAATATCTTTTAAAATAGTTCAATAAAACATATTAATATAAATATCGATATGTATTGTATTAATCGTAATGTATTTTGAATAAAAAAATAAAACCGTTAAGATTCTAGATAATTTTCACTAAAAATTTGGACAACCCTGTTCTAGTCAAAGATGAATCTCTATAATTTAGACAAGAATGTTAAACAACGGGGCCAAAATGCGTCCACCTTTAGTCTTGATATATCCTCAGAGTAGATTTATTGTTTTTTGATAAATTACCTCGGACAAAAGCATTCAATTACTTCTGGGGGGTTTCGCACGGACGAGCAGGAATCCAACAGCAAGTTAAAAAAAATACTAACGGTATTAGTGCTTCATGAAGCGTTAAGGACATTGAGTTATTTGTGTTATTGCGAAATGAGGATTCTACACCTTGTCGTTACTTGTGGAGATTTCATGTAGAACACAGCATAGTTTAGAGGATAAAACCTTATTTAAATCAGTTACCTTGAGAGGATATAAATTAGGGTTAAAAATTAAATGAAATTGATTTATCGATGAATACATTTTATGCCTTTGAGATCCTTTAAATGCATTTTGGACTCAATTTCAAGCCACTTGTAGGAAAAATAACATTTTTATAAATGAGTTTTGAAGTTCTTTCATTTATTCTTATAACAAATGCGCATATTCAATCATCTTGTAGTATGCGGATCGTAAAGTGAGTGCATATAATTGAAATTTTATCTGGATTTGAAAAATAGAACTTAAAAATGAAACTCTGTTATTATTGAAAAATACTTTATGGAAATAAATCTTTTTACATTATTCATTTTTTGATACATTTTGATTAAACAGGAGACAAAGTATGTAATAGATATTTGTACAATAATTTCTACTGGGTCTTCCTTTAAATTTCTAAATGCAAGGGTAATGTAGAAAACACGGAAAGAAAAAAAATCACTTAAAGATAATGTTTGGCAATTAAAATAAACTTGAAACCAGATTTTGATTGAAAAAGTAATATAAACAGCACTACATATATTGAAGATGTATTTAGTGAATTTCTTTCATTTTTTTGAATTCTAGAGAGTAACAACTATGTGAATCATGCATACATTATAGTAATACCATAAGTCAACTTTCTTATGTCGAAGAGAACACATAGTTTATTATTGCTAGAAAAATAATATTTATTGTATCTATAGCTTAAAAGAAAATTCTTTTTTTATTTATGGCACTGCTATGGTGTCATATGCTCACTTATATTCAGTAATTTAAGTAAAATAATAAATGAATAAACATTTGAAAATTCGCTTTTATTAATGCGATGACGAATAAAAAGTAATTTTTAAACAAAAATCAGGAATTAAAAAATCGTTAAAACACTAGTCATTAATAAAAATGTCTACAATAAATTGGAATTTCTATAAAATTTTAAATAAACTTTTCAGAAATTTTCTTTCCTCTACATTTATTATGGCTTAAAAACTTATTTCAAATTCACTGGTTTTGTTTTAAACTTCATGCTATTTTCTTAAATAAAAGAAATTACTTTCTACTTTCAAGCAAATAATAAAATGTTCTTCAAAGATTTTTGTTATTTTTTACTTTTAAACTTTAATATATTTTATAATTCATTGTTATAAATATTATGAAACCTTGTAATCAATCTGCTATCTAAAAATCCCAAAACGTAACCCTTTGCACTCCGAAAAATAATTAGATGCAAAATTATTCACCTAATAGAAAAATTTGTTTATTGCTATGAGAAATAAATATGCATAATTCTTTTAAGTCAAATTTCTTTGAAAAATTAATCTACATCTCAACTATAATGTAAAAAAATTAAACTCGAAAAATAAATAAATAAAACGTCAAAATGATGTATAATCTTGAATGGTGGGTCAGAGGCACCATCTGAGGGCAAAGGGTTAATTAATTAACCAATAACTTAATACTGAAAATTTTATTTATTGTCATTACATTATTATCTGAAAATGCTCAGATCTAGATAAAATTTCAGAAGTCTACTACTCTTGAAAACAGGGAACAGGGTAAATTTAAATAATAGCGTATAAAAAAGAAATTATTCAATCAAAAAGAAGAAAGTTAATGAGAGCTCTGACTATGCAATTAAATAAGATCTACAATCAGTTAAATATTCCATGCAATTGGGATGCATCACCTGAAACTACTAATCTGACGATACTTTCACAAAATACATCTGGTAATGACAACTTGAATAATTTTATTCAGAATTCCAGATAAGATCTTTTCAATAAATAAATGAAGCAAATATTTCGCTTGAATTTGAATTTTGTGCAAGTATTGGAAATAGAGGAAATATTCCTTCAAATATTCATATAGAAGCTTTTCATTATTTTTATTTAGGTTCATTTTCTGATATTTGAAATTCTAAGAGAAACCAAAAAAACTGATGTTTATTTTGAAAGAAAGTTTCATTCAGAATCGAGTTTTCGGCCTATTTCAACAGAGGAAGTGGAATTTTTGGTCTATTCCAAATAATTAAGAACCGTTTCATATAATTTTTTAGACTATAATATTTGCGTATATTAAACATAAAAGATATTTTTAATGAGAATTTGTTCTAAGTTTCATGTACAATGGAATAACAATTTTGGTGATAAATGTGAGAGTCATTTTAAAAAATATAACTTGAAATGCTAATAAGTAATTAATTATTTTGACTTTTAATTCACTGCAAAGCCGTTGTTCGTCTATTTTAATTTGAGTGAATTCTGAAGAAACATTATATTTAAAAGTAATATTTAAAATTTCATTTCTCCTTTTTCTATCAATTATATAGCAATAAATTATTTTTCGGAAACAATATTAATTTTGCAAGTCAATAGCTTCTTTAGTTTACGAATTTTCATTAATAAAAAAATTTTAAAATGCGTTGTTCAACACTCTAAATAGTCTTAAAATTTATTCTTCATCAATCAAAATAATTTTACATTTCATTCTTCATCAATCAAAATAATTTTACATTTCATTCTTCATCACTCAAAATAGTCTTAAAATTTATACTTCATCAGTTAAAATAATTTTAAATTTCATTCTTCATCACTCAAAAGGGTTTTAAATTTCCTTTTTAATCATTCAAAATAATTTTAAAATTCATTCTTCATTACTTAAAATAACTCCGAAAATATCAAAGAACAAAAAATGATGAAACTTTGGAAAAAACAATTAATTCATAATTAACTACACATTTAACAACTACTCAAATCTTTCTTTTTGTATTAAGATTATAAAATTGTCTATGCATAATTTCTAATATTATATGGAAAAAAATGAATATCAATAATTTTCTAAAGTTTTACAGAACTAATTACATAATTTTGAACTGCGAATCAGGAATTCCTCTGCAAGATGTGTTATAGATTCTAAAATTAAATTGACGTAAATTACTTTAGAACTAAACTTACCTTAGTAAGTTCAGGTAAGGTAATTAGTACATTACCTTACCTGAGTAAGGTAATTAGTACATTACCTTACCTGACCTTACTCAATGAAACTTAAGGTAAATAAAAGTTATTAATGTACGTTTTATATTCTAGTTACTAAATCATACGGAGGCTATTTTCAATTTCTTTACAGATTTTGTTCAATTTGAAATATTCCTCATGAATTTCATCAATTAATAATATTTCCAATGACTGAAAATGTCATTCAATAATGAAGAATTTTTTAAAGAAAAAAGTGTGATTCTTATAAATTAAACACTTTTATAAGTTACATTTAATCTTAAATTTGTTTAAACCTCTAAATTTTATATTATAATAAAATCATAATATGTTTTTTTCTTTAAAACTTTCTCTCTTAATGGACACTGAAGCTTTACCGATCAAATAAAGTATTTTTCACGACTTTTCTATAAAAGCCAACTTCAAGCTGAAAATCAATAACAAAATTCAATTTCTTCAAAGAATGGTGAAATCGACTCGAAGAAATTTAAAACCAAGAGGATAGACAAAAATTGAAAAACTAACCCGAGACATCCAAATGATTAAATTTTACATTTCTTCGTATTGAATACTGTTCTCTATTACATGCACGGATAAAAACTAATACAAAGGAAGCAGATTTTGTAAAAGTACCAAAAGAAATTTTATTGATGCAATATAAATTTTTCTAATCACATATGATTATATATGTCTACAACAAAATAATGTGCAAAAATTGAAAAGGAAAACAATATAATTGTTTCACAGTTAGATATTATCGATACAAAAAATAATCCATATCACATATAATATTATTAATTTGCACAAAAAATCAAGAACTAAACAGTAACATGGTATTTTTAACCATGTGATCATTTAACAGAATTAAGTGTTTTAATAAATGAGTAAACAGCACTGTTTACCATCTTCACAATCAAGTGTTCCGAAATTTTTTACATTATTGCATTCTTCATGGCCACCACATCGACCACCATGTTCTCTACAAGACACATCATCTGGAGCTATTCAAAGAACAAAAATAATAATAAGTACACATTTCAAATAAAAATTTCATGTTTCAGTGATATATTGTAATAATTATAAAAACCCAATTACAATATCTAATTAAGGCAACCAGAAACCTTTAAAATGATTTTTTTGTAATTTTACAGACATTAAAAGTAACACTATAGGAGATGGCCCACAAAATTATAAGGTATTACGTTATTTTAGTTATTAGTTAAATGGCGGGAGGGTAATATAGAATTTAGAAGCAAAATAACGTTAATGAAAAATGTTTCATGCGCTCCGAATATGTTAAAAGCACTCTAATTCATATTATTACTTATTCTACCCCTTTTGAAACAAAAGTTAGGAATAAAGTTTGGGTACGAAATATCAAAAATAACCAATATAATAACATAAACTAATTTTTTTTAAATAAAAGGATATTATTACGATTAACTTTGATATTTCGTACCCAAATTTCAAGTTTAATTCCAACTTTTGTTTCAAAAGGGGTAGAGTAAGTTATAATATAAATTGGAGTGCTTTCGAACATATTTGGAGCGCGTGAAAATTTTTCATTAACGTTATTTATCGTATCTAAATACTATATTACCATCCCGTCATTTAACTCATAACTAAAATAACGTAATACCTTATAATTTTGTGGGTCATCTCCTATAGTGTTACTCTTAATGCCTTCAAAAATTTCAAATTGCGAAGGTGAAAATTACCAAAAATCATCTTAAAGGTGTCTGATCGCCTTAACATAAGAGGAAAATCTTTGAGATAGGGAATACGCAATTGTTTATAATGTCTTGATTTATACTGCCAACTTAAATATCTATCTGAAGTACCAACGAAAATAGAAATTAAACTTAGAAATTCCTTTAACCGCACAAATTTTACTATATTTAAATTTATAAAAAATACACATGAAGACGATCGATGATAAGGAAAGATACTGGTGTGTGTTTTGTGTCAGGCATCCAATGAATAAAAAAGGCAATGTTATTTTAACAGAAAAAACCCTCTTCACAATCGAGAGGCCTGGCATTTTTTTTGACAATATTGTATTTTTTACGCCTGTCATATTGATCATAAAGATCAAATTGTTTCTTTCTCTACTGGTGACATTTCTTTAACAGTTGTTTCTAAAGCTGGCTTTCATTAGAACTCACAAAGCAAGTTTGAAAGTGACACAGTAATATCAACTTTATATCTGACCTTTAATATCAACCATACTTTAATCATAGTTTTTTGAGCAGGTTTGTAAATTCTTCATGGATTAATAATATTAGAATTCTAAATATAAAGGCTCTTCCATTTTTTTATTTGACACTAGAGATAACTTATAAATGCGTCATTTCATTTATTTAAGAATTTCAAGAAAATGCGCATGGAAACTAATTTTATTCGCTGATTTCGTTTTGTTTGGAAATTAATGTTTTTACAATGGCATTTGCCTTAGCTAACTAATAAAAAAACTATCCAAATGCTAAAAATATAAGGATTGTGTTTATGTTATTTTATTATTTTTAATATTTGTTTTCATTAAATTGTTTCATTTGTATTTATTCTTTTTGTATTCATATGGTAAATCTTAATTTATACAGAATACAGATGGCGCAGTATGCTGTAAACCATATGCACATTTGAAATGTGAGTGAAGCGCACTTTATTGTAAACATTTCAACCAGAATGTTGGTGGGAAACTGGTGCAATGAGGCATCGCTAGGTCTCAGTTAGCGATAATTTCCACATTTAAATCTATATTATGTGTTACCTCATTTATGTGTGATAATCGCCCATGGATTGTTTTAGATGTGTGTGCAGAAACAATTTAGAAAAACACAAGAAAGCATCTTTTCTTGGATTAAATACTCACACCTTGCTACAGACTGGCTCCTAGTCAAAGAGACCTGGAGAAACTAGGTGAGATCTAAAGTGTATACCTGACTTGGCTCTTATTTATTATTTCAGATATTCATACTGAAAAACTTTCAGAGGGAAATGGACCAGTTTTATTTTTTCTTTGCGAGAAACTCGGAAAATCCTCAACAAAAAGTCGTTTCAAAAGCGTGCGCCGGTCTACCAGTTTTTAAATATTACTTATTAAAAGCACAGACAGTATGAAGCTTGCTTTTTCAACTAACCCCTCGACATACGAATTCATTTAACTTTCTAATTAGATTACACATCCTATTTTGGTCATTTATTGATGACATCCTATTTTAGCCATTTTTATAAACTTGATTTTTTAATAATATATGGAGCGTTTGAGAAATTAAAACGTTTCGAATTGATTTTGGAGTATTGTGGCTTAGTTGCAAACTTGAAACTAAAAATTCAGTAATTTGATGCGCATGTCAGACACGTCATTGTATGCGAAGGGGTTAAAATTCCTCAGATATATCTTTCATTAACTCACTAAATCTCTAATGGACTCAATGATGAATTTGCTATTTTTAAAGTGACATTTTCTCATTAAGCCAAGTAAAAATATAAGTGGTCGGCGTCCTGGCACAGAGGCAGCTCGTCTTCCTCATAATCTGTGCGCCCTGGGTTCGAGTCCCTGGTAGGGTATGGTTGTTCTTCCATGTACTATCTGTGAGGTGTGTGAATGTGCCCCCCTGGTAAAAAGGGCTGGTGCACGCGAATTTGATGAGTATGTAGGTCAGTCGTACTCTTGGACTTAGTTGGCGCTACTTCAAAACAAGAGACACTCCTTTCGACTTAAAACTCTAGGTGAAGCTTGTCCATCGCATGTTCCATTAGTGACAACCGCAACAAAATATAAGTTTTCCATTAACCATCATTACTGCTATTAAAAATAAGAATGATATCAAATATTGAATTGGAACTAATAAAGTATCTGGTTTCGTCTATTATCTGCTGTTCCTGATTATTTTTCTATAATGACTTTCAGAAAGATCACATTTCTTAAGCATATAGCCAAAACATAATGTAAATGTCACAAGTCTTGTTATTTTACCTTTAACTGGAAAAGAGATTTTTCAAAACAACTTATTCGGAGAAAAGTCATTATTTTATTTTTGTTGTAGGGATAAAGGAGTTTTGAATATCTTAAATAAAAATAAAGTACTAAGCGCAATTTGAAGCTGCTCCGCAAATATCAAGTCACTCGAATAGTCAGCCATATCAAATGAGTCAAACCATCTCCATTACAATGCCACTGGTCGATATTCGTTCCTGCTAATTTGCCCTTTTCCACGATTTGAAACATAAGTCTTAGATTGCATTATTTTTCGACATGGTAAAGAACTTTCCTGGTTCATGTCGCTCCTGGAACAGAGAAAGTTCGATTACGCTGTTTCGACATTTGGAAACATGAGAAAGAAAATAATTTTGTTATCTGCTTCAAAATATCGCGAGGTATATTAAAAAATAAGAAGAAATGGATGATAGAAGAAAAACAAATGCACCGTGAATTGCTTTTCATATCGAATATCTTTTGTACGAAACAAAGCTTGAAAATTGAAAAGCTTCAGGTGGCATTCTGTTTGCATGTTTTATTTTATTTATTAAAAATACTTCAATTATATTTTCATTGAATTACATTAAACTATCAATTTGTCATTAAAATCTAAAACAACTAATGAAACATGACTTGCTTAAATTTGATTATACCACACATTTTTGTTGAAGAATTTGTGATTAGTTTTAAAATTAAATAGTATTCTATTTTCTATTTAGAAATTTGACACAAATGTATCTAATTTATTTCAATTCGACCATGGAAAAGTATTGCATAATGATGAAGATTGATTCCGGCTGTGTTTGAATCACGGATAATTAACATTCATACTTATGATGAAGAAAAGCAATGTAGCCCTTTTCTTTTCAACAAGTGGCTAAACAGATTAACATTTTCTCTTTTTTTTCTTTCCCTAAAGAGCCAAACCTTTTAAAACCTAAAATAAATATTTTCCTATAAGATCCTCATAGTTTTGTAAAGCAAAATTTCGAGTTATAACGAACAATATTATTAAAACTGAATGAGCAGCCTATCATGAACAAATACTGAAAGAAATAATTCATTAAACTTGTTTGCATCGGAAAATAGTTTTAATTCTAATCCATTTCATCTTTTATAACTGAATAACTCCGTAAAAGAAAGACTAACGTTTCA
>JAOUZG010016587.1:15803329-15821387 GCA_026289955.1 Argiope argentata | reverse complement strand
CTTAGACGAACCGTATATATATATATATATATACGGTTCGTCTAAGCAATATTTACGAATTTCCGAGCAAAATCTCTCTAATGATGAAGAAATGTGAAAGAAATGCTATATTATCTTTAATTAAGTCCAAAAAAATTTAAAACTTAACTGTATATTTATTTCGAAAAAAATAATTTTAAGTATGTTTAAACATGCATATTTGTCTTTATTATTTATAAAAGATAAATAAAAAATTGACTATATGAAAAACAATGTATCAAATAAAAGTTAAACTGAAGCTTTATTTTAAAAATTTGCAATCAAAATTTGCAAAAAACTGTTAATACTTTTTCTGGAATACTTTTGATCTAAGTATTTGATTACTGTTTCTATAGGAAGAATATGAAATGCAATATTATTACTTTCAAACGAAATGTATTCATCGGAATTCCTTATAGAATTCAACGCAGGACAAAAACATAGTATTAAAATAAGAAAAGATAAATTGAAAATTCTACTGCTATAAAATACTTTGAAGCAGCGATATCGGTCGTATCCCACAAGAGCCGTCGAAATATTTTATTTTTCAGAGAAGATATGGAAACAAACAGATTTATCCTTTCAATTTATGAAGTTGAGCCTCCCCACGAACTGAAACAATCCATTTCTTTAGGCAAACGTATAAATCGAAAGAAATGCACACACACACACTCACACACAAAATGCTTGAGGTATACACGGAAGTATTTTGAAAACGCGTCTGTGTACACACCTTTATCATTCCCTTTAAACGCTCCTTTTGTTTCAAAACTCTCCCTCTCCCCCCCAAAAAATAATGATATCAGTGTATTTTTCGGACCTGGCCGTCCGCTTCCGAATAGATTTCTTGCTGCATGACGGATGGCAGGAATTTTTCATAGCGATAAGCAGCAGAGGGGGAAGCAACAGGATCGATTTCTCATAGAAGACGAAGGGAGAAAATAAATAATAAATAACAAACACTTAACGAAGTTGGGTGAAATAAGGGACGGTTGGGAAAGAGATGAAAAAAGATGGTGCAGACAACGAAAATGCGCGCAATCACGCAAAGCATCTCAAAACCGTGTACTTTATGGAAAGATACTATGTACTATTTTGAGAAGATGCAAGAGAACAGGATTTGTTTTCTAAAATTCCTTTTCATGTCCAGCGCAATCTATCTTGTGTTATATCTACCAGAAAATTCCTAGCTGTTTACTCGCATTGTGAAATTCTTGTGTCATCCATCAAATATTATTTTTCCTTCCAAGGGTCTCAATTTTGAGAAATTGTTTGTTATCTATATAAAGCATCTTTCTTTACTTGAAAGATAAGATATATTTTATTTCAGTATTTTCGTAATAATTCAATGAAATTAGCTATATTATTCCAAAATGATGAGGATTTCACCATACTACCTTTAAACGAAATAGGGTCTAGTACCCTTGTGACATATCTATTAGCTAATTTCATGTTTTTCGTAACTGTGAAATGTTTCTGTCATTCGAAAATAGATTCTTCCTTTGAAAGCCCAACTTCTGTGAAATTGCTTTCTATTTCATCTGTCACATTTCAAAAGTTAATAAATGATGAAATGTTTCGTTTCATTATTTCTGAAGTGTCTCAAATATATTGCAAGCTCTATCTACTGTGACGGCATAGTTTCAAAATTCTTACAATTGAGATAAATCTTAGGACACCCACCTGAAATCTAATAAATTATTTCATTGTATTATTTTTGAGAACTTCAGTTCAATGATGAAATTTGTGTTTGGCAATTTACTTAAAAACTGAGAATATTGTCACAAAAAGTGATTCTAGATTTTTCAAAAATCTGTTATCATTTTTTTGCTGCATACCTTATATGAGCTCTTCTTCAAGGTGGATAAAAATATAAAAAAATATTATTCCGTTGTATTTGACAAAATTACAAAACTAAGGAAATTTGCAAAAAATGATTCTAAATCTAATAAAAATGATTTTGATATTTTGAACTTAATTTATGCGCAAAAAATTAATGTTATATTATTTGAGAAGATTTTGAGAATATTGCATTAGAAAGTGTTAATATTATATATGCATTATCAGATAACTGTTAATGAAACGTAAATTATGAAAATCAAGGTTATTTTTTTATATTTAGCAACATATTTCCATAATATTTTATTAATGATAGTTTTGAAGGAAATAGCTAATTTGCTGCAATTGGTTGACTGGATGAGATCTAAGAAGTTTTGGGTATGTTGAACTAGATTCCAATTACGAAAAATAGAAATACTAGTTAAAAGTCAATTTAATAGAACATTTTTGAAAAAACACATTTTTTTAGAAATACTGTGTAGTAGAATTTTATTTTTTACTTAATAGTTATTGATTTATAATTTACCATTATAAGCATTATGGAATCTTCAATTAAAAATTTTAAAGAATTTATATAAAATTTTCTATTAAGTGACATCGTTCGCATGGAATAAAAGTTTTAATTCATTTAATCCATTAACTGAAGATTATATTCTACAAATATTAAGGAGTGTTTTGTCATCGAAAACACACATGTACACATAATTTCAGCATAATGTTGAGGTGTGTTTATTGGTTATAAAATTCCATCACTCCTTAATAACATAGAAGAAAGTCAGAGTAAATAATTGTAAAATTCCACCCCTCCTTAATAACATAGAAAAAAGTCACAGTAAATAAAAGTGTTTAAAAAAGTTTTGATTCCAAAGGTGAAAAACAAATCGAATAGCTTAAAAAATTGATTAGAGAAAACTTTAAACACTAACAACTGTTTAAAAGAATTAAATTAATTTTTTGGTGTGAAAAAAGGGATGAAATTAATATGAAAGAAACAAGGAGCCTTTTTCTATTTATCCATGTTTCTTCACAAACACATCTATTCAGCTTTCTAAAAGACCGAGCATAGCGAAACACATTAAGACACAAAAATACTTAGTGATTAGTGTTTAAGTATCGACAGAAAGAACTTTATACTCAAAATATTATACGAATATTTTAATCAAGTTATTGATTTCAAGTCTTAAAGAAAAAAATATCTTTGATTTATATATAATTTAAAAGGCTACTAGTCTAAGAAGAATGTTAAGCCTTTAATTAATATAAAAAATTAAAAGACTATAAAAGCTCACTTTAAAAGTTTTTATAATTTTGAGAACGTATAAACGTTGAAATGAATAAAAAAATCAGCTGCCCACTTGAAAAATTAAATATTTTACAACTTACTGCAAATGGTTTTTAAAAATAAGAATTTTCTCTGTATTTAGAAACATAGAGTTCTCAAAATAACGAAATAATTAAAAAACTTAAAATTCTCTAAACATCATCAAATTAAGTAATTATTGCTCTTAAACTTACTTCTGAAACAGCAAGCCCCTTTCCTTGATTCATCTTGCGCACATAATCCAGTTTCATTGGTTCTTGATTCTTGAGGGCAAGAATCTTCATCGACGCAAATTCCACCGATGCTTAAACATTTTGGATCAACGATTTTCAATATTTCAGCTACAGAAGAAGAAAAATATAAATAACCAAAAATATTTTATATGATATAAACAAGCAGAAATAGTTACAACAAATTGCATATTCATATTAAATATTCTTTATCGTTATAGAATAGACCTTTAGAAGACATTCGTATTTACTAAGAATATCTCTTTATCTAATGGATGGATTACGATGAAATGTGCTGTATTAACCTAGAATCGAATACTTACCCGTACGAAATGTAGGATTAGTGAATATTTATCTCGTATAGCATAATGACAGAACATCATTTCAGAGACCGAAGGAGACCCAATTCATCCAAAGACGCGCAATGTTAGGGGATTTGATGCATGTTTAGTGAAGCTTTTAATTTACGTTTTAACTTCCATTGATGTGGAAGTCTGGAAATGTTCTCAAAGGCTCTGAGATCAATCTCTGACCTTTAAACCAAATTGAGAAGTCTAGATAATCAGCTCTCATATAGAATTAAAAGGGAATAATAATTTATTTAATATAAATTGAGCCAAATAAAATTCTATGAATTAATTGTTTCGGAAATTTTACCATTTTATTACTTAAGTGTTTATCCAAACCGTTTTTTTCATCTTGATTTAGAAATATAAATTGGTAAGAAAAAGATTATGGGATCTGTTATCTGACTGTAACTCTTAATGAACATGATAATAAAATAGCATAATAGACTCCTCAAAATTTTCTCGCATTCTCTCTAACTAAGACATTATCTACCTGCTATTGCAAAATTGGGCCAGATAGAGAATGGCACGAATTCTCAAATATTTATTTTCAGAGTTCCATTTATAAGTATATATTTCATAATGTAGTAAACTAAGCAGGTACTTGTGTATTAATTACAAAGTATTCCTGAACAGTAGTTACGAAATAACGACTTTTAACAAGAATTTAGTTATTATCAAATCGAGTAGGTTTTAGTTATTAATCACTGGAGTTTAGTTAATGAAAAAGTACCAAAAAATGAAATATATATTTTGATTTGACTTTTTTTTCGGACGACTGGAATGAAAATTAAACATTGATCTGCAATTGTAGTCAAAAGAACACATAACAAATTTCATCTATGCAAATTTTTGTTTTTCATACATACAAACGTACAAATAGACGGTCATCCTCTTGATGCATTTGGTTTGGAATTTTATACTGAAAGATATTTTAGGTGCTATACGTTTTTATCAAATATCATTTATATAGATCATTACACCTTTTAGTTATCGGGATAACTTTTAGTCGGACAGCGGGCAAGCAAACTCATAAATAGATTCCTTTAAAAGTTTGATAAAAATGTAATTTAGTGTAAATACCGCATACCAAATTTCCTTAGCTTAGCTTAAAGGATTTTTGGATAGACAGGCATAATTCTTTTTTTTTCTTTTCTAGATTCAGAGTGGTCTCAAACTTGAGAATTTGTCAAAATCTACGTTTCGAATTTTTTGACGATGACAATTCTTTTTATTTGCATACTTCGTACATGAGAAGCAAAAATCTAGCGGGCAGAGGTACTCGCTAGAAAAGAATTTCTGGCGATGATGGGCTGGCTTTTCTTTTCCTTGTTTTCTCTCAGCAAAATGCAAATGAAGACCAGATTCCTGTAAAATCCTCCAGGATGGCAACCTACTCAAATATATTATAGTCAGACTTCCACCTCTGGTAAAAGGATAGATGCTCCTCTGTCACTTTTACTTAAGCCATCGGGAAAATTGCATAAAACGATCCTAAAAAAGGCATGAAACCTTCTTCGCATTTTCCTCTTATTTTGATATGATGTATTGGTGACATCAAATATTGTTACTCCATATACACCCCACATCCATAAGAGCATATTTTTGAATAAAATATTCAGTGAGAAGTCCAAAGTATCAAGCGAACTAAGGGCACAGTCAGTCACAAAATAGAGTGGTGGAAAACTCCGGGAACTCTTTCCGGGCTTTACACGTTTTTATAAAAGCATGCAAAGAATGATGTATAGTTTCAATGCTCTCTTTTCCTCCGTAGAGGAATTAAGAGGAGCTCCTCTTTTTCTTCTTTATTCAGTAGCGGAATTAAGAAAAGCTCTAATTTTTCTCCTTTTCAATTCGAAGAATTTGTGTTTCTCACTTCCTAATGTTTCTTCTTTTGTAGACTGGATTAACCAAACATATTGTTCAACAAGAGATTTGACGCCAACCTTGAAGCTTTTAGTTTGTTATTTGAACTTATTTCTGTTGGTTTAAACTTAAAAGGCGAAGAGTCAATTTTACAGGCGCTGATTAAATATTGTGTCGCTTACCACTCTTTCTTTTATCGTATTTTCAACTTCTAAACATATTATTTGTGGATTATAAGATAATATATGAAAATAATATTAAAATTCAACCATTTGTGAATGAATAGAATAAGAAAATTTCATGAATTCATAGAAGAAGATAGATTAAAAGCATTTACAATGCTATTTAAAAATATAATTTCTCTTGGGGTAAGTTCTTTTTAACGGAACACTTTGCAGAAGGAAAAAGCAAATCAACTGTCAAATTATTAGTATGTACTTTCTTCAGTCATTTTTAATGGATGAACCAAGGTCAACATGAGTAGAAGCCACCTTTTTATTTGAAGTATTCATCATTTGTTTAATTATTAAGCAAACCATCAATTGAATTCTCGATTTGTAATAAAAATTTAGAAATAAAAAAACTTAAAATAATAATGCTATTTTTAAGAAAGGGTTAATTATTATATGTTTAAGAAGAACAAACATGTTTAATCAAATTTAAATGATCTAATTTTTCCTTCATGATGAATAGAACAAGATTTATTTATTTAAAGAGGAAATAACTGAAAGAAATGTTTTATCTAATCACTTACGTTAATTGTCTTAATCAATTTGTAAGTAAAAAAATAATTCTAAACTTTGGATCCCTTCTTTAACGATTTCTTGGAAATAATGAACCAGTTTTGGAAATAATGAAATTGAATAGATTTTTTCGTTTTTTAATTGCCTCTTTTCTAATTTTTATTAAACATTTCATGTTATTTTAAAAAGTCGTTTCAAGAAAAATAGTAATCGCCCTTAAAAACTCAGCATAAATCCTTCGTTCGTGGGACTTATTTAATTAATCTACGCGATCTCAGTTACTAAACTAAATATGAAAAAGCTTTATTCAACGTTAATTTACTTTGATCTCTTAGAGTTTTGCTCTTTCTCAGAATTTTCTTCACTCTGACATATTTTTCAGCACTATTGTCGTCGAAAATTCATAACAGATTAGGACAGCAAAACTTTTTTCATTTATCTCCTTGCTTATTTTTTGTCTCCTCTTTCTCTCTCTATCTTTATAAGGTTTAAGAATTCGGAGCGAAAATTGCTATTTCATCAATGTTTTTTCATTTTCTTTTTGATAAAAATAAAAAGAATTTAATTCTTTTATCTCCAGTGAGATGCTTATTTTTCCAGCTTTATTAATCATATTAGAGGGCAGAATAAATTCTCTTACCAGTCATTAGAGCAAGTCATGGGAAAAAAATTCATAAACTTGTGCAAGATATAAATCACGGTATTTGTTTTAAAACAAATCTCTAAAGTTTGCACTCAATTTGAGTGCATCGCACATTTCGTTTCAGCATTCGCGGATTGATAGGCTTAAAAATTCAGCAAAAATTTTTTATTTCATCAGCGTTTCTTCAAATCTTTTGATGAGAATAGGAAATTTTTATTTTTTGTGTGAAATATTTGCTTTTCCGCGTTTCGTAATGACATTAGAGACTAAGATCACTTCTTGCAGCAATCATTAGAGAGATTTACGGAAAATTAATGTGACTAAAAAGGAATCTCTTCAATATTTACTATTCAATCTAAGCTTTTATAAATTAATTTATCAATCATAAAAATCAATTATCTTTCCGTGTTCTCATAGCTACCATTTATAATCTTGGTTGATTTAAAAATGGATTTATTTACCAATTTCAGTCATTAGGAGATAATCAGCTAGTTTTAATTCCTGATTAAAGAGTTGAATTCGTGAAACAAGCGACAAAATATTGATAATAAATCAGAAAATAAATATTCGTTTATTAACGTATTTCAGAGAAAATGTGCAACAAAATCAGAATAATCTTGATTTAAAACTGTTATCTCATAATGGTCTGAATTAGTCTTACCAACAAAATTATCTAAGTTTAACATCCCTAGTGAGCACTTGTACTTTTTAAAATTAGAATGTCCTTTTTACAACTTCAAAAACTGAAAAAATTCAATAAGCACTTTGATTATATAGTATGGTGTAAACAATTAAATTAATTATTAGTTAATAATTATAATTATTATTATTTTGGAAAAAATTAAAGCCGAATAGAAATTGAAATAAGTTCTCAATAAAATGATACAGTTTTTTAAAGTCTAACCATAACAACTTTCTTTATTTTTTAAATTACTTGTTATTTAACAAAGTTAATGTACCAAAACAAAGTTATTTTTGTCATTTGAGCTAATTGTTTTCTCATAAAGCCATTATACTGTCAAAAATATTTTAATCTGTCTGAGTACAAATTAGCAAAGAAGCAAAATAGGTAACCTTTCGAGTTTGAAAAGCCCCAATACATTGAGATTTCTCTTTTTCTGTGGTATTTTAAGGCTAGTATTTTCACTTATATTTGATTTATAAGGATCATGCACTTGAAATTATCGAAATTGAAATATAGAACAGTAGAAATTTTAGAGCCTTCTTGGGATTTTTTAAAAATCAAATTTACTTATAGACTTGCGTCTTTCGAATGACTGTAAGCCAATAGCTTTAGCAAATTTTGTATTAAAATATTTATACCGTGTTATAAAGCTTTTCATTTATTTCACAATTTTGATTAAAATTATTTTTAATTTCAATTTTTTTTCATACACTGGTTACTAAAACTAGTTATTTTGATAGTAAAAATTTTGTTATCTAATCCCAATATTTGACTTTTAAAAACTTCTTATACAGATATTATAATGCTTTAAAATTGTTTTTTAAAGTTGAACAAAAAAAGAGACACCTAAAGCTTTTCATCAGGCTCTGAATATAGTGTTTTTTTTTTTTAAATACTGTCTCTTAAAGGGTTAAAGGCATACAGATGTAATTTTGAATCCTCTCTTAATAAGTTCACAATTTGCTGTGAAAATTTTTACTTAATCAATGTTTTCTAAATTCACTTAGTCGAAGAATAAAGAAAATCGAAAAGTTTTATATTCAGTGAGATATTTATTTTTCCCGCTTTATTAATTATACGAGAGACTAAGATCATTTCTCTTTCTGTGACAGAAGCTGTTCAAGTGACGGAAGAATTCATATTCATAAGCCAACTAAGTTCCCATAGCAACGAAGCAGAGAAGCCCAACAGGCGTAAGACGCAATCAAATAAAAAAGATAAAAAGGTTCTTGGCAAAGAGAGAAGCTGCCATGAACAGTTAAACAAAAACAAACAAAAGAAAACAGTTGTATAGACAATACGCTAAAAATAACACCCTTTTAAAGTTTTTCATTCTCAATGCTGTGATCCAGAATTCAATAATGTCTGGACATACTTCAGACTACATAATAACAACAACAAAAAATGTTTCAATAGAGAATAAATAGAATAACCACCTGTTAGTCAATGAATATTTTAAAAGCTTTTTGGTATTGATAAGTTTTCTAAGTATCGCGTCATCTATATTTATACGACAGGAAAATTTCGTATCACATTTCATTCATTTTTTATAAAACCAGCCATCTGCATATGCTGATGGTGAAAGAGACATGGTGAGCTGAATTAAATGACTTAACTATAAATAGAGGAAAAATAAGATTAAAAAAAAACTTTTAGTAAATTTTTAACTGAGAGTCCTCTGAACTTTCAGCAATGATGATTTTTTATTCAATCATTTACTGCATACTGATTAAATTTAGTTTTTAAAATTCGATAACAATCATCTATACCACTATATATAAGATGTGAATTAACTAAACTATATTTATACTGACAGAAATTGAAATTTGGCATTAACTTTAAAGCTGTTCTTACTTGTTATTAAATTTAACGTTATTTCTTAATATGAAGAAGAAAAAAAATATGTCGCATTTTATATTTTTTAGATAATAAAATTATTCTTATTCTATTTGTTTCTAATTTATTTGTGAAATCAAATTCATTTATAACTGATTCCATCTGAAAAATTTAAAAATGTTTATTTAAGTCTCTTTCCCCTTCCCCTTTCATTTACACAAATCTATGCATGCTTGAAAAATTTTAAATTACTAATTTCAGATTTTAAAAGATAACTCAATAACAATAAACATTCATGATACTCGAATGCAAAAATACGATATTGACTGAGGCAAAAGAATTCATGCTTATGGTGAATTTTTGGTTTGAGTATAATGTTCCCGATTAGCAAGATTAAAAAGAGGAACATGCGAATGCAATATAAAATATTCATTTTTTTAAATCACAAAAATTTTAAATGAATAAAACAGAACTTAAATATTAATTATATATCTGAGGGGTGAAAAAAAAGAGATTTATTTCAATGATACCGCTATTTTCACGGCTATAAATTAGCTTAAAAAACATATACCATGAAGATTTTTTATATGCTTTGGTCAATTTAGTATGGATGAAGATATTTATTTCGTTAAAATATCGATCTTGTTAAAGAAGCATATAATCATTCACAACTCCATATCAGCGATGACCCTCATTATTTTAATTTCTGATATGAAATGGCATAAACTTGGCATACTTTAACTTTTAACCGTACTTACACATTATAGTCTTCGCCAACGATCGCCAATGATTTAGCAACTCAATGGAGACGGATTTAAATTTGGCCATAAAGATCAACGGATTACACCATTTCGGGATTGCCATAAATGGTGGTTTAGCAACTTATTGGCGACGACTTCAAATTTGGCGATAAAGTTGGACGGTATAATGCATAAATACCCTTTTAACTTATATTTAATAAATAAGTGTTTCCGTTCGCAACACAGTAGGCATTTAAAAAAAAAGGTTCATGAATTGCTAATGGATTCAATTCATATTCACCTGATGTACGGAAATCGTGCTAATTTAATTTAATTGTACAAATCCATATCAGAACTTTGTATTTTTCTTATGTTTATTACATAGTATTTGATGCTTGATATAATTTAGAAAATGAAATGCATGTTGATAGTGGGCTTGCTTTTGTTAGCTCAGTCCTTCCTGTGTGTGACCTTTCCCACAATGACCTTCCCACCTTTCTTCGAGTTGTCTGGTAATGATATTCGGTCGGTTATAGAGCCAGAGGGATACAAGTTTGATACTCATTTCCTCAGAATCTCTGCCAAATATATGGGTAGTATGCAATCGCTAAATGGGATACCGAGGTTCAAACGTTCCCCCTTTAATGTGGTGCGAAATTTCAGAGAAGGTTTGCTCGTTCAGGTGGTCGGTATGTGAACACGATCTGAAATTGCACTCATGTTGTTTCAGAAAAGATCGTTGATATATAAACTCAATGCATGTGAAAGTAGTATTTTGAATCGACTCATTTTTTATTTGCTTTCGAATAAAAGCGATCAATCTATTTACAATCAAATGCTTGTTTATTGTATCATTACTTCTATCAATATTCATATCCTTTTTTTCGACTCCTTCATCTTGTTAAACATTTTCTCTTTCAATTTCTTTATCTTGAAATATTTGATTATTTTCTAATTCTACTCAGCAACTGTTTCTCGTATTTTTGCACTGCTCTCTTCAAGAGAATAAGATATTGATTTATCAGGAGAAATTTTTTGAAAATGTATAAAGCGAACAAAAAATAAACTAAATCAATTCGCAATAAATTATTACAGTCTTAGGCCTCCGATAATGATAATTTCTTATTGTAAATGGATATGTTACTTAATGTAACGACGGCAGGGATCAAATCATGTTTCAATTTGAACAATTTATACTAAGCCGGAATGTGTAAATTGAATTAAGATTTTCCTTTAAAGGTGTAAATCATTTATTTCCACAATTATAGAGAGGAAATTGAAAATGCGTGAAATGTTAAATTTACTTCACGTAAATGACAGATTGAACTAAATGAGCTTTTTACATCAATCTGTGAATCAGATCGTAATATAATAACATTTTTCATCCTTTATATTTTCTTTTTTAAAAAAATGAAAGTGAAAACCAATGAGAAGAAATGAAGAATATTTACTGAAAGAAAGCTTCGAATGCGCGTAATCTTCAAATCAATCGCAGAAATAAAATACTCGGAAGTAATTAGCTTTTCGCTGAATTATACGCCAAATGCAAAGAGTGTTAAGCTATTACTTTTTAAATGTAATTTTAGAGTAATTTTTCTAAGATTTTAAATTTAATTTTCAGCGAAATTATTGCAAAAAAATCAATACATTATTAAAGTATTAGCAAAAGGATTTAATGTTAAATGATTTAAATTTTTAGAAGAAATCAGTTTTAAATTAATAAATAGAACTTAACTTTTATATTATTTTTTTTAAAAATTAGCTGTGTATTATTATTATATTACTATTTGTTAAAATAATATGCAGCTAAAATAATTTCTAAAAGATAATTCAAAGTCTTTTAACTAGCGTTTTGAATCTATGAAAAAAGCCTTTTTAATTATTTTTTTTTGAAAACATTTCTCTGAAGAGGGTTTAAAAATGATTATTAAAGAAAAAAAATATTTTTATTCATGAATTAATATTTTTTTCTGACGATGTATTAAATTTTTAAAAAAGAAAATAACTGAAAAATCTGATAGTATTAAATATATTCTATCCTAAGAAAGAAAAAAAAATCAAATCCTAGTTCAATAGCTTTATTCCAGTTTTAAGAGTAACTATCTACTTCAGTTATATGCAATTTTTCTAATTTTTTATTTAGCATCATTATTTTAGTAACTCAAGTATCATGTTGTAGTTACTAATGGCATTTGCCATGGTGAAGTGCGCTAACGGCATTCAGCGATTTTAAGCCGGATGAGCGTCTTTTGTCTTTGAAGTAGCGCCAACTAGGGCCAGAAGTACGATTTATCAACACACTCATAACATTAGCTTGCACAGCTTTTTTTAAAGGGGGCATATTCACACAACTCACAAATAGAACATAGAAGAATAACCATGTCCTAACTGTGACTCGAACCGGGGATGCCCAAATCACGAGGAAAACACGCTACCTCTGTGCCAGGATGCTGGCCTGTAGTATCATAGTTTTAGTAACTAATTGATCTGTAAATCTTCGATTTTTTTCTTATTTGGAATAATTATCTTTAATAAGCCAATTAATGTATAAAAATTAGCTACTTTTATTGAAGACTTCATCAGATAAGCTATATTAAAAAGGATAGAGCTAAATGTAGAAGATTAATTAATGAATTTGCTATTGGGTTTTTCATATCTTGACTCAAATATTCTGAACATTACACGAAACGATAGATAAATTGTCCTAATTATTTTCACAGAAAAGTTTATTTTTCTCGTTAAGTGAGCTATGGAAAAATAAATTATCGATAATTTCATTGAAATAAATATCATAATATGCGAATAAATGTAAATCTCTCTAAAAACATAAACTCAATACAAGGGTATTGTTCATGTTATCTTGGGCTTTCATTCTGCAGCACATATGGTTGTACCGATTAATGAAAAGAATAAGTGTTCTATTTTCTTTCAACTACATTTAATTGCCTTTTACGATGTCAAAAGAGTTCGAAAAATCTATTAATCAGTTCCAATCATTTAGCAATAATCAAATATTGTTCTGCTGATTAAACATATAAAAATTTTAAAATAAATAATTATATTTAAAAACTTAGATGAATAATATACATTTGAGGCAAAATAAAACCAATAATACATTTTACGTAAAAGCTAATCCTTTGATATATCTGAACTAGCTTCTTTTAAATTATTTTTTATAAATGTTGTTATATATATAATTACCTTACTAGAAATAAATGAATCCTTCTCCAAAAAGTCATCTGTTGCGTTTGTATTAAATGTTTACAAGCAATATTTTAAGCAATAGATTGTTTATTTAAATTCAGCATGTCTAACCAGCCCTACTTAGCTATTTATTTAGTATTTCCGACAGAGGCAGTGCAGGCATATCATTTTAATTAGTATCGGAATATTGTTTTACTTAATTTCCCCTAGAGAGCCATAACTCTTCCTTTATTCCTGTTTTGCATTAGAATACTAATTGGCATTCGTTTAAGAATACTAATTAACCCCCTTTAAATATTTCTCCTTAAGTCCGCCGTTTCTCAGTATTGTAATCATTAAACGTTATTGAGAATATCGCTAATCTTGATTTCAGGCAATATACTTCGAGGCGAGTTATTAAAATTCAGAAAATTGCGAACAAAATTATGAGGTAAGAGCTAGCGAAAATATTTCCAATTTATTCCAGAGAAACAGCAATTAGCACATTTTAAAATAGTGTATTAATTAGTGTATTTTAAGTATATTAAATACCTTAAATGCGCATTATAAAATCAATAACTAAAGTAGCAATCTTTTAAAAATGATAAAGGTTTTGTGATCATTCGCAATATCAGTTATGTTATCTTTATTATAAAGTTTCAAAACATTTGGTTATACATATTTATTTATTTCATATTAATAAAAAATTCAGCAAATTGTGCTCTGAAGGCCATGTATTTGGTGCCTGTAAATTTTATCACGGTTCTCAAAACAGCTTTCTTGTTGCTAAAGGCTGCTTTAGAAATAATTATTTCAATAGAATTATTGACTTACAATCAGATTAATAGTCAAGTTAGAACTGTTTGGAAAATCAGAAAGTTAAAGACAATAATATAATTGAATTGGTTATTTAGATTAAAAAAAGAAATCCAGGCTAAATAATTAGAAAAGAACAAACAAGAAATTCTGAATATTTCACAAATGTCCAAACGCTTACCTAGAATAATTAAATAAAATTATTTTTAAAAAGTGAAGAAATTATTGATAAAACTTTTCTCTACTGTTAGTTATGTTTCGTAATTATGATACCAAAACTATTGTATTAATGGCGGGATAGGTTTAATATCTAATATATCAATGAAATTTATATTAAGGATCTAATTTTATTAATTTGATACTTTATTTACAGACAGACAAAAAAGAAAATCCTTAAAAAGCCACGAGAACCGTTCTAAAATAAGTCACGTTTGTCTAAAAATATTATCTTTTGCCCAACAACTATAATTCAACACTACATGTGCAAGACATATATATTTCCTGTCAATTTTCACACATTTTTATTTAATTTGACTTAATCAGTATTTGCAAACACAAAATTTTAAAATAGATTACCCCCCCCCGACTTATTTGGGGCCAGAGTTTCAAATTATTCATTAAATTATTATTTATTTCGAGCACAAATTATTTTTTCAAATTCAAAATTGCAGGCGTCCTGTCATAGGGGTAGCTCATCTTCCCCATGATCTGGGCTTCCTGGGTTTGAGTCCCGGTTCGGGCATTGCTGTTCTCCTGTGTTCTATCTGCAAGGTGTAAGAATGTACCCACCTGTTAAAAGTGACTATGCAAGCGAGTGTGATGAACGAGTAGCAAAAGTCGTATTTTTGGCACTAGTTGGCGCTACTACAAAACAAGAGACGCTCATTAGGCTTAAATAGCTAACTACCTCAGCGAACTTGTCCATAGCAAGTGCCATAAAAAACAACAACAAATTTAACATTTCAATGCGTCCAAAAATCATATATCAAGGGGTGACTTCGATAGGGAATGAATTTGAAATATAAATGCGTGGGAGATTCATAACATTTATAATAATTAATTACAAATTAAGGAGTAAAAAGAAGAAAATATAAAAGAATCTACTTTCATTATGATGATAAAATGGTTTTAAAAAGTGCTTTTAATCAGGAACGAAAGCATAAGGACAAATCAGTATGGTTAAACGATTTTTATGTGTTTTGCCATATTATAGATCTGTAGATGTGGTGCAAGGCTTCTTATAGTAGCTAATTGGAAAGACTTCCTCATGCTAATACATTAAGAGATAAATCCGTCTACATCTCAGATCAGAATATCCGGGGCCAGTCACAATGTCCCTAAATAAGAACAGCTTACGTTAATCACAAACGTGCTCTAGTAAAACCTTTCTCAGCTTTCTCCATTTCTGAAAAACTCCCTTGACTCTGTAAGAAACATTGTTTCTAGATATCTAATGTTTTAACCCTACAATTCGCAATTATTTTTATTGTGCCAAATTATGTCAATCAGTGTAAGAAAGTGTGAAAATTGTAGGTAAATTTTTAAAAACTAGCTGAACCAACATCTCTTTGCTAAAAAGACGTATTTCTTAAAGTCAAAAATGTTTTTAAATGTCCTTAAAGATTATTAAATAATTGAAATCAATTAAAAAGAAGCAACCATGGTAATGAAAAAAAAATGTAAGATAAACTTCCGGTTGACGAATTTCAACCAAACTTTAGTACGCATCTAATGTTCTGGTTGAAATACCAAAAATTAAATTTTGTTTCTCAGACCGTCTTATTTTTGAATTAACTTATTGAAAAATAATCATACTATTATGAATATAAGATGCAAGAAAAGAGAACTTCTCCCTTTCACAAAAGTGTAAAACATAGTAATTCATCGAAATTCTAAAATCGATTTGTTCTAAGATGACAAGATTCTCTTTTTGCATATTTCATATATCAAAAATTAAAAATGAATTTTCTCTTATGATGATGTCAAAAATTTCTTCTACTAAAAAAAACAAAAAAAAGATTACTTGCTTATTTTCAAAAATAATTAAAATAATAATATTCATTCCTTAACAATCCAAAAGGAGATTATATTTTGATACTACTTTTCTTGAAACGATTGATGGAATTTAAATAGTTTAAATAATTAATTTTCAAAAATGTTAAATCAAACGACATATTTAAATATGCAGTTTACTTAGTAGATATGCTTCACAAATATTCATTTGAAAATATTCAAAATTTCCATTCCCTAGTTAGACTTCAAAGGAACATCAAATGACAGTTAGTCTCCAAATTTCTTCAAGATAATAGCATAGGAAGATAATTTGTAAAAATATGTCATTAAAGATTGCTTTCGAGTTAAATTTAACTCAATATTTCGAATCTGTTTGGGGCAATTTCGAGAAAAGTAGGAAATATGCATAGCTCTCAGAAGACAAGAATAACATTCTTTTTCAAGTTTCCAAACCAAGCCAATGGGAGAATGGAGATTTAACGCTGCCATTTTACGAACACCAGAGTATTTCTGTGTAATCAAGTCTCTAACTAATAATTCTTTGGATTTCATTCCCATATTCTGTCACCATATTATGAAAAACATAATCATGAATATAAAATTCCTCAGAAAGAAGAATAAATTTTTTTACTTTATTTTGAAATGCACCACAGATTAATACCATTGGAAAATAAAATGACATTTTTGCCAAAAAAGAAATTCGTAACCTATTCAATTTGTTTTAATTAAATTGTTAAAATGAATAAATTTTTTTCTGCATTTTACATTAGTGTTTGAAAATATTTGGAAATATAGTAACATAGCAAAAAATTCTGCTAGCATTTGTCAGATAATTTAAAACTTCATTTCTGTGTTAAGAATTTATTTTTTGCGAATAAAATACTGAACAATGATTAATTTACAATGCGAAAAATAACAATAATACAAAAATCATTGGACTGCTTTTCAAGAACTAAACACTTCGACGGAGAGAGAATACATTATTGCGAATTTAAATCTTTTATAATCGGATAAGTATTTGCAGATATTCGGAAGTTATGTGTTTTAGTTTATTTACTAAAAAGAGGCGATGGTTTAGCATATATAATCTTGCATTTAAGAAAAAAGTTTCAAAATTCGATTATGCTAATTCCGTTTTCCCTATATTATTAGTTATTCTATAAAGTATGTCTGAATTCAATTTTTTACTGGGACCTTTTGGAAAGTCAATTAAATTCCCTGGCCTTTAAAAGAATTTTTGCATCAAAAATCTGAAGAAAAAACCGAGCCAGGGTTTAAAGCAGTTTTTTTTAAAAGAAGAATAAAAAACAAGAACAGAATAATAAATTTAGGGCTTTAAATATATGAATTAAAAAAACTGTGAATACGGAATCTAGGGATCTTAAGTTTTTTTTTTTCTATTTTAAGACCCATTTTTTTATCGCAACGGCTCTTAACGTTGTTTTACTTAATATTTTGAATAATCTCTTTTACAGTGGTCCCTTTTGTCTGCAGTTTGTAATTTCAGACTCCATAGTTCTCAAAAAAAGCACTATCTAGCAGTTCTCAGAACTGAATAGGCAATGAAATCACAAAAAAAATCTCTGAGATTGATGCATGCAAAAGCACACACTAAAAAATGCTATTTTTAAGTAATTGTAAACTGGATTTTTGTTTAATAAATTTAATAAAAGGCGTATTATATTTTTAAAAGAATTTAACTGCAATTTACAAGCTGATTCGCTATCAGGCAGGCACATTTCTGGATGAGGTAAGTTATTCTAAGACGAACTGGTGTT
>JAOUZG010016587.1:15749142-15803319 GCA_026289955.1 Argiope argentata | reverse complement strand
GATGAGGTAAGTTATTCTAAGACGAACTGGTGTTAAATTGCAGTCCAGGGTCGGAAAAGCAGTTGTAAAGAGTTAATGCATTGATAGTGAACTGATTAAACTTCCATAAAAAAGTCGTTGCTCAAAATTTACTTTTAAATACTCTAGGATGGGATATTTCAAGGTTCACAATTTAGAAAATTTTCCTGTTGAGCCAAGACTTCTTTGTGAGTAATCACAAAATAATTACTGCCATTCTCCCTAAACCATCGGCCCTTCAAAGAAATGTGAGGGTTCCTCACATTCTCAGGACATGCGAAAACTGAGTCCTAACGGCCATCATATGCTACGACTCAGTCCTTCCCAATAAAATTAAGGCCGTCATCGGAGTGAAGGCAACCCGACAATGCAGCATTTCTATGTCAACTATATAGATAAGAGTGCTTACTTATGTGGCAAATTTTCATAACATTCCATGATTGCTCTCACGAAATTGTCGATGAATAAGAATGAAGATGGATTAGAAAACTCTCCACAAACTTTTGTAGATATCATTGATCAAATACAACCCATTGTGGGAGATCATCTGGTTGCATTAGGTGTTCTCATGCTATGAGCAGGGATATTAAATGTTTGGGGAAGACTGCAGTAAATATCTATTCTCATTCCCAACGTATGAATTGTATTTTGCATGACGAATAATGACGTCTTCCGTTCCAGAGGGTCATGTTTCTCGTTCCGTATTCGTAGCATATATCTTCAAAGAAATTATTTCAAATAAATTTCACTGCAGCCATTCAAACGGGGGTTGCTATAGGTTTTCTGAGTTCAGTTTACAGTACGAGTGGGTAGCTACTTACCCCTTAAAGTAGATTCTAGCTCCCTATATTAAATGCATATCCGCTACATTCGTATATATGAAGCCTTTCATCATAATATCGCTGCGGGTAGTTGTTGAATGACTGTCTGTCTGCTTTGACGTTTTATAGAATCTTTAACAATACCCTCCAACTCATTAGCGTTTCATACTCTGCAATGCTTCATGATCCCAATACCTCCAATCTTGTATTGATTTCTATTTCTTCTCTGTAGTTTATATATGTGATAGAGAAAAACATTGAAAAATATATAAATTTATTGAGACAAAATACGTTTATTTATTATTTTTAGATTTTAAAACATCAAGCACAAACAGACTTTTTTTTTCGAACTATTAAAAGGATTCGGAAATATTTAATTTTTATAAAAAGCTTTGATTTTATAATATTAAAGATTTTAACCTTATTCTATTTCATCACTGTTTTTTTAGTTGTAATAAAAGTTTAAAAAACATGATAGTTTTCTTGAAATATTTGAAGTAATTTGAGTTTGAGTAAAGCTCAATTTTTTAAAGATTAAATTTTTTTGTATAAACTAGAAAATAGCAGTTTTTTAAATAAAATTAAAACAAAAAAGTAGTATAAAAATCAATTAAAATATAAATTAAAAGATATCATTGATATTGTTCTACAATTGAGACTAATATAATTTTACCTAACTTCTCTGAGAAATGTTTCTTTTCTTAAATTTCTTGAAAAGTTTGTGTAAAAGTAGTATTTTTTAAATTCATGATTGCTTATTTTTAAAGTTATATTGAATTAACATTTCGTAAAAGGTACAAATGAAATATTCAGGAACTTCTACTCAGAAAAGGATACAAGCATCCTCTTTGGAAGGGTAAAATAAAAATGAATCTGAAATTGAAACTTTTAACTGAATACTGAGAGACTTTTCCAGTGTATCTACAAGATAACTTATCTGATACCCTCTTTCCCGACCTTACTAATAAACCCCCTTGACAAACTTAACAATAAAGTTGGCTGTTCAATGAATTCCGAAGTTTGTGCCGCGGGATCAAAAGGCAATACAAATAGGATTTAGCTTCCGACATCTGGGCAGCTATCAAGTTGAAGGAAATGACTTCCTATCTGATATAGTTAGATGTAACGAGACGTGATGCCATGATTTTGGGCCTAGATCCGGAAACGACAGGATGCAGTGAAAACATATAAATTCTTTTTCGAAAGAAAAAGATTTATTTTTTTGAAAGAAAGAGTGATTGGAGTTTACCGACTTTTATGCACTTCTAAGCTTTAAGTTTGAAATCAAACAGAGGTTTTTAGAAAAATCAAGTCAAAATATTTATTTGCTTGCTCGAGCTTATACAGTTTACTTACAGTGTAAAGCATTATGTAAAGATATTATCTTCTTTCATGAAAATATGTAATTCCATATATGAAGCAAAGCGAGCGAAGTTTATTCAGTATATTCAAAGGCCCAACACATAGCCCAATTTTGTTTCTTTGTTATTTCTTCCTTTTCATATATATATAAACTTCGTATTTTAAATACATAAGATCTACTTTAGAACGAGTCTCATAATTTTCACAAAGGTCAGATAAAGAGGACGACACATGAACCAACACCTTTTGATTTAAATTTACATAAGAACTCCAATTACAATTATTAGTTCAACATAAAGACGTTCGATGCACGCCTTATATTGTTAATCTTTAAAGAGATTTGGTCATAAAATAGCCATCTTAATTGCTATGATCTTTTCATAAATAACTTTTTCTTAATTAAATGCTTCCTAAATTCATTACTATGACCTTTTTCTTAATTAAATGTTTATTTATGTCTGAAAATTAATGAATAAGTATATTTGACGTGGTATTGAAGTTACAGTATGAATTACAATATACTATTTTCAATCTCGGGTTATTATCATATTTATACGAAGCGTGTTTTAAATGCGATTCTCAAAGATCTCTCAGTAAAGCAAGATATCATACATTGATGATTTATAAATCTTCGAATGCTAAGAACAATAAGGCTAATATTAATGACTCTCATTTTTCTCTTTTTAAATGATTCGAGTATTTATAGCAACAGCAACTAAACAATATCGTACAAAAAATGTTAATTTCTACATTAAAGGATATTGTTGACAATTTAGTTTGTAAATGCTAGATAAAATTCGTAAATTATAAGAATAAATTTTTGAAATAAAGACAAAAAATGAAATGCATTATATAACACCTCTCCAGAAATTTTTAATTGAATTAAAACTTTTAAGAATGAAACTTGATGAACTCAAGGAATTAAAATTTTCTTTGCTTGCAATAATTTTCTTTTTTTGGAATTCAGAATTACTTTTGTATCTTCTGTGATACACCTTCCCCTAAAAGATCAATTTTTAAAAAAAACTTTTAAAAATAAATACAGTGCTTCTTTTAATCATTATCGAATCCTTTTCATAATATTGAACGTGGCGTATATTTATAAAATATAAAGCAAGATAAGACAAATAATGCGTTTATAAGTCACTAGGTAAATAAATTATTGCAAAGTGCATTAATGGTGGCTTCAAAGCTTACTTAATTATGTGAGGTTTTTGATTAACTTAGTTAATTATGTTAGGTTTGTTTTTCCGTTTCGTCACTAATTAGTTACTTCTTTGTTGAAGCATGCATGGTTAAAGGCATTTTTTATCAGAAGCATTGTTGATTATTGCAATTGAATGCTACCTTTATGCAGTGGTTTGATTCAAATTTTTTTCTCATTACACGCATTGGTGCCAACACGCGTAATCTGTATTTTCTTCAAATCTTAATTGTAGCTTTATAATGTCGTTAATTTACAATTTATGGTTTTTAAAACTTAAATCAAACTAAAAAACGCATTAATTAATTTATTAGAGCAATCAGACCAATAGCTAAAGAACTGTAGCTTTCAAAAAAATGAATATGAATACATCTAACATAGTAGATTTTATTGCCTGTGAAGAGAGCATTGTTCCATTTCTGTGAATTTTTAAGATTTTACAGTCAGTTTTCTATTTTTTAAAAACTAATAATCATTATTAGAAAAAAATTTCATTGTATAAGAAATTATTTTAATTGATTGAAATTGATGCGAAGAAAAATTATTTTACTAGCAAAAATTCTATTTAATTGAAAACTAACACACAGTATTTACCACCATAATAAGCTACCTCATTTTTTACAACTTGGAAAATTACCCAGAATCTAAAATTCCGCTTCACACTTGTTGCAACATTTCTTAGAGAGTTTTTTCGATATTCAGATAGCCGTTTCTTTTTCCGTACATTCTTAATTGTTCCAGTAAAATAAAATGGTATTGGATGTTAATAATCTTCAATGCCCTGCTTTGAAACATGCTAAATAATTTGTAGAAAATGTTCAAAACTGTAGGCAATAAAATTGTTAATTTAAGTTGAAACATATATCTTTTCAAAAATTAATGGCGTCACCCACCACAACTTCTCTTTCAAAAACTTGGAAAGTTGCAGAATTGGGAATTTAATAACTGATTTTTGCATGGATCAATTCTCTAGCACCAAAGGATCTTTCGCGATTCACATGGGGGCAAATGATGCATTCATTCTTAATCAAACTGTCTGGACAAAAATAAGTTAAAGCACTCATATGAAAGTTGTTTATTGCAGCTAGCAATGAAGTTAAATCCTCTATAAAAATTATTTGTACTTTGCAACTCTTGTCAACAAAAATAATGGATGTCAGCCATCACATTTTCCCTTTTAACAACCTGGAAAATCATAGAGTTCGGAATTTAATGATGGATTTGTTGCGAATCAATTCTCTGGCAGAAACGGGCCCTTTGCGATTCACAGGTGGCAAATGAGCTCTTTGCATCCATTTTCAAATGCCCTGTCTGGGCAAAAGTGAGTGCGTATTTTAATTATTAGTAATCTTCCAATAAAAGAGGGTGGGCTTGTTGCATTTTTCAAAAAATTATTTATTTACCGTATACAATGGAAGGTTAACGGGCGTAGTTGAAGTAGAGTTCGAATTGGAAGGTGGTCGGAGGATGTGATCCCTACCTGTTGCCATGACGACACAGAGCAGGAGAAGCACAACAGAGCGTCGGCGGAGGGCAGAAGAGCTGCAAAGGCGCACACCACGCTTACCCATCATAGCTGCTAGTGCCCCAGACTACAGATGACAGCAAACGAATATGTCCAGGTCTGCAAAAGAAACGGCATTTAGACGTAACCTTATCTTTTTAGGACTTCTCACTCGCCTTATCCATTACGATAAAGGTTTCCCGTTTCTTAATGGTCGAGGTAAGAATATATTTTTTTTTCTTTCTCTTTTATTTAAGTCTCTTAAAAATCTTAGTGGAGGGCTTCGAAGAAGGTAAGTGACTCGATGGATAAGGCGAGTTTTTTATTGCAACTTCAGCCGAAGTTTTTATTGCTTCTTAATGAAAACTTTTATACTAAGTGTTTACTGTAAATCATCACTATATAGAGTGTTATTTTATTACGCATATTGACATCGCGGTGGAAAATGTTTTGTAAAACATGTTTTTCAACTCGTAATTTTATTTTTAGGAAAAGAGTTTGTATAAATTGTTTCGCCTATTTTGTTTTCTTTGCATTCAGAGGCAAAGTAAACAGTATTGTTTATTTATGTGCATCGCTAGTTTTTGCAATGGAGAAATGTTAAATTTTACGTGATTATCAAATTTTTAAGCAATTGGTTTATGAAAATAATTGGAACTTCTTTTAATATAATAGTATTGATACAGAAAAATACTTAAAAATTTTCTGAAAAAAGCATTTTAATGTTTTGATGTAATGTCAATGTTTGCATATTTAAATTCTGACTTATATTTTATATATATATCAGCTTAGTATTTTTTTATAAAAAACTCAAATTTCATAAATCTTTTTTATAACAAATTTAATTTTTTTCACCAATTTTAATTGACTATGCATATCTATTTAAATGATACTGTGAATTGAAATTGCAATTTTTTTGGGTTTATATTCAACATCAACCGATATGTATTACTGTGTTACTTTAATATGTATATTTCAATATGAATTAATAACAAATGAATTTTTTAATTTTGTAAATTTTTAAAATGTTATAAATTGCATAAATGAATAAGATTTTTGTATTTAGAAAATGATTTAACAATATTTCTCACACAAAATGAAGATAATCTTGTTTACACCCCGTAAAAATCATATAACTAGACTTATCTGCATTTTAATATAAAGTTGCGCGTAGCATATGTAGCTTTCGGTTAAAAAATTGTTTGAAGCTCTTAAAAGAAAAAAGCAAAGATTTCATCGTTAGTAAGCACAAAAAGTGACCAAATTTATAAATGTATATAATATATTTGTTTAGATACATATATAATATACCAAAAAATACAATTTTTCATTTACAAAATTAGAAGTAAAAGAATGTTTTTTATTCAGAAATACAAATTTCTAAAAGATTTTGATTATTATCATTATTTTGTTCTTTATCTATTGATGTAAAATTGCAAGGAACTTTGCAAAGAAATACCTGTTGAGTATAAATGGTGATAGGATTGTTTCATTTCATTTCGTTGCGTTATCGAATTTATGTATACAATTAGTAGTCTTAACTCTAAAATCTGTTCTTTTTTTTTTCTTTACTTTCCATAATTTGTTTTATCAATTTATTTCAGCTCATGATTTTTTTCCTGTATTTTATTTCGTTTCATTACTTAGCATCTTAAAGATACTCAAATATTTTTCACTTGAAATTAAATTAAAATTTACAGATATTAAGAATATTTTCGGTTTTTACCTAGGAAGTATTTTACAAATGTTATAAATTTAATAAAGTTAATAAATAATTTTATAACATATTTTATTAATATATATCTTGATAATATGTACTTTATGAATTTAATTTTAAAAAACGGAAAATTGATTCATTAGATTAACGATAGCGAAAGAATCGAAGATAAGGTTAATAATTTCTAGCGCAGTTAATTTATTTACTCTAGATGTGTAATTAATTGGATTTGTTCTTACTTATTTATCATTTTGTTGACATGTGGGCATATGATTGATCTCAAATTATAATACCTATAGCTTAACGTGCTATTTTCAAACAGAAATTTACTATAAAAGTAAACTTTCGCTGATTGCTTGTGCAGTGTTTGCATGTATTTCGCATATGAAATACTTAGCAACATTATTGACATGTCGTTATGAGAGACAAAGATTTTCAGTAACGGACAAAAAACTTTTATCAATATTTTAGATAACTTCTTTCTTCTTTAACTTGTTGTTATTATCCATATTATAAAGCTTTCCACAAATCGAAATATGAATTTATATATTTTTCCAAAAATGGAGTTGTTGTAAATTTTATTTAGGATGAAAAATATTGAAAATCTCAGTTTTGTCTGGGAATTCGTTTTGTCTATTCTGCTTATACATCGGGTTAAGATTTTATCTTGTGAATTAAACAGAATATTCTTATTAGTTTTGTGTTATGTAATAATAGCTCAACAGGAGTATAATAATTTAAGAAATCATTACATTTTACCGAGCATTAAATATTTTTCCTTAACAATGATAAAATTACAGCTTAACTTAACTTAAAATATCATCGTTGAAACTTGTAAGCATTCTTTATACAAATATTTATTTTCGTTATAATTGTATTGATTTTATGCGCAATATAAAAATATATTTTACTGTCACTGCGAAATAAGATGATTTTAATTGCATGTGCGTAATGCGTTAGGCCAAGGAACAGTATATGATACTTCTTTATATTTTATATCACGAAATAGTTTTATTTATGAATTATTATTTTATAGGCATAATCATTTTTATCTATTTGTTGCATCAAATACAAAAGTGGTCTTTATATTTACTTTAAAGGAAAATTCGATATTTTAACCTGCCATGTCATATAATAAATTCGCTTATAAAATCTGTCCTTCTGACCAATTATCTACAGATAAGCAGTATTTACATAAATTGAGCATTTTTGTTCCATTTAATAACTTTATTTTCACTTATTGAGATAATTTTAAAAATTGCCTCTGACTTCTTAAATGTCTTCTAAACTCAGAAAATTGATTATAAATAGTGCGTTACGTAATTCTCTGTTATAAAGAAAGCAAAAACAATATTTTGATTGCAATAATGAAAAATAAAATAAAATAAATAATAAAATAAAATAAAATAAAACTTAATAATAAAATTAAATAAAATTCTGAAAATTTAAAAATGTAACTTTAAATATCAAAGTTTCATTTTTCAACATGGCAAAAAAATCCTTTAAACACTTTAAAAACAGTTGCTCTTAAGAATGAGATGCTATACGTATTCCCCTCTATATCTTAAGTTTTTGATGTTGCTATATTTCTATGATAAGTAAACAATATTCCTCCTTTCCTAATGTGTACTTAGCTGGCTACTGTCTAAGTATCCAGTTCTCTTAAGTGCTAGTTCCGGTTTCTCCTGCTATAAGCCAGGCTTCTGGTAAATGTACGGCAAGTTTATCGTAAGTTAACTCAGAATTTATTTTCAGAAATGCTAGAACGTGACACTCAGCTAGAATCTTCAAGTTATCTGCATAATTTAAAACTTCTTATATGATATGACAAGCGCTTCAAATTATATTAGTCAGAGAGGCAGAGAGAATTAATTGATGCTCATAAAACCATTTTTGAAGAGTGGCACAGCTCAAGATGCTTGCTCATGAATTCAAAATTTGCAATCATACAACGCATTTTTTTAAGAACTGCCTTTGGTTATGTTAAAAATATTAAGCATTACGTTTCTGCATTCCATTATTTGAAGAACTTTATTATTTCTTACTATGATTATTACACTTTAAATAACTGTTAATGATATGACTTACTAATTTTGAAGAATTTTATCAATTGGTAATGGTATCTATTTCAGTACAAGACGCTATATATAGATTACCCCATGCCTTGCCAATTCAATATAAAATCTATTTTAATGTTTAAAGAATGAATTAACTTCACGCTGCATTCGATATATGTTAAGAAATAATCTTAAAAAATTATTCTATAATAGTACTTCTCACAGCAACTCCTTATATGATTAAAAATACTTGTGAGTTACTCCATTCAAATGGAAATCATATTTTTACTTTTTATATAGGAGTGAGGAAATAGATTTTTTTTTTAATAAGAAAAATTGGATCGAAAAAAATAAAGATTTGTTGATATGTTAAGAAATAATCTTAAATAGTTATTCAATAATAGTACTTCTAAATTGGATCGAAAAAATAAAGATTTGTTGATATGTTAAGAAATAATCTTAAAAAATTATTCAATAATAGTACTTCTCTCAGCGACTGATTATATGATTAAAAAGATTTATGAGTTACTCCATTCAAAAGGAAATCATTTTTTTTTTCTTTTTGAATAAGTGAAATGGGCTCGAAAAAAATAAAGATTTGTTTATATGAAACTTAATACTCAAAAATACAAGTTTTAATCTTTTAAAGACAAAATTCTTGAAATGGAATAAACATCTAAAAAAGACAAACATTATTTCTTTCTTCGAGGAGTATAAATTGTTCTTTCTACTTTTATACATAATATTCTTCACTTCAACCCATGTGCTTTTTCTGGTGTAAAGAAAGTTACAATCAATGTATCCTATATTTCTTTTTATATCCCATTTCATGTCACATTCTTTTTCTCAGCTCAATTGGCTGTCCATGTAACTTTTTTGACTTTTGGATATCTGGTTTCTTTCTTCCAATTCTTAGTTTCTTTCTTTATTTTTTTTAGGAACATGAGTTCGCAAACGCAATAAGGTGTTATTTCTAAAAACTATATGACTTTTTGGATTTCAAAAATAAGTGGATGTCTTTTGTCATCCGCTTATAAACTACAAAAAATGTTATGATATGTGATTCAGTGTTTTTTTTCTGAAAAATCATTTTTTTTAAAGTCATTGAGGTTTCTATTAAATTGTGTTCTCTCTTTGCAATTCTACAAAATTCCTTTTAAGGAAACAATTGTTACTATTATTCGTTTTATTTTTAAGTGAAATAAACTATTTCTATTATATCAGCTGAATTAAGCATCAATTATGAATATTTTTACATAAAAGCAAAGCATAATTCCAAAAATGCATCGTTCAAAGAATTTTCCCAAACTCAAGTGAAACTTGACTCAAAATTATATAAACTTCTCATTTAAAATATATAATAAAATGGTAAAACTCTACTTGTTAGTAGTATTTTCCTATTAGCATATTATTTTGCTTATAATTTCGAATGTAGATTTAAACATTTCAAGAAACAAGGTTAATTTAAATTAAAATATTTTTTAAATCGAAATTAACAAGGTTTAAAATATCTTAAAAGTTTAAAGTATAATTTAAAAAAAATAATTGATATTTACAACTTAATTATAATAATCTTTCCTGAGAAACCATATGCGATCATTCGCTCTTTCTCTAATTTTGGTTACAGAGACGAACAAAACATAATTCTCATTGTAGTATAAATCGTATTTTTTAAAACAATTTTATAAATAAGAAATAGAAACTATCTTCAATGCAATATTTTCTTTTCCCTTTCTCTTTAAGGGATTTTGAAAGGGAAGGCTCGCATTTTAATCTTGTTTATTTTTTAAGTTAGATTCGATTGCCATAGTTATTTATACTAAATTCTAAATCTTTTGAAAGGAATTTATACTTTAATATGCTTCCCAGAATTGTTTTGGAATACTAACTCTCGAATAATTGCAACGTTATAAAGGCACTTTTAAAAGAAATGAATTTACATGTATCGGAACTATAGGTCTTTTTACAGCTTATTTACTAGAATAACGCTATAAAGATGTTTCGCTATACTTTCATTACACTTAAAATATTAAAGTTTAATAATTACTATTAACATAAAACTGCAAAGAGAAAATTAAAAGTCGTTATAGAAAAAAATTGATATTTTTTATTTGAAGCAAATTAGAATGAGAATGATCGGATCGCATAAATAATGTTAGTATTGTTGATTTGAGGCTTAATATGTAACAGAATCACACCAGCTGCGTAGACAGAATGAGTAAATACATTAGTTAACTCAACAGATATTGTATGCATATAGTGAAAGAACCTTGTAACAAGCATTCAGACTAATTCGCGTCCTGTATTATCTTTTATATCTGACAAGTATCTCAGTAAAATTGCAGCAACTCTGCATTTCAATTCATATTCCTTTAAAGTTTAAACAAAGGTCAGGTGTATGTATAGTCTACGTTTATATTATAAAATTGTTGCACTAATGAGCAGAATGCAAATAGCTCTAAAATTTGTCAACCTAGACTTCAAAGAAATATTTGGCCTGGCTAGGATTACTATCTAAACAACTGCCGCAGTAAGAAAATTTTTACAAAATATTTGCAATACATACTTTGTGTAATGTTATATAGTAATGCTTTTAAATTCCGCTTTAATTAAAACTGAGTGAAATAAAAATACTATGTTTCTTGCGATATGCAGAAGGTCTTGATTTTCTGTTTGCAGTTTTTGGTTCTATTTAGAACCAAAAACTTCAATACATTCTACTTCACGTCTCAATGCAAGCAATTACTTTTGATTAATTTCAAATATTCCTCTTTTTTTATCAGTAATTTATGCCCTAAGTGCCAAAAAAGTACTAGCTCAGAAATACAAAACAGTAAATTTGAAAAATAAATTAAATCCATTAAAAAAAGAAAAACAATTTGACAAACTCTTTGATATCAGTAATTTAGCCCTCATATAGCTGCAAATTCATTATTCGAAAACAACTTTAGTGAATCATCGTATTAATTTATTTTCCACACATTGTTTTAGATTTTACTGCATTTTTTATGAAACGCAGAAGTAATCCACCTGTTGGAATAGAAAGTAAATTAAGGGTTGTTAAATCAAATATGAATAATTAAGTCAAACTGAAACAAACTAAGAAAGAAAGTGCTGTAAATTTTTTTGATATTCTGCTGGTGTAAAATGAAAAACAAAACTTATCGATCTGTTTATCAAAAATAACTAGTATTTATCAACTAATAACTCAGGTAAAAAAAACTTCTTTCTGATTAAAGCGCATAGAATTGATTATCTAAGTTATGAGGATACAAAAAGAGAAATAAGCTCGTGTTCTTTATCGATTTTATATAATTTATTCAATTTTTGTTTAGATTTAATATTACTTGCGTAAATGTTGATAATGTTCTTGGGAGAAAGCATAAAACCTGTCTAACTTAAATAATGATCTTACAGGCATGGCCAGAGCATTCATATATATACATGTTTAAAAAAAATATTTTTTAGTTTCAGTTATTTAATAAAGTTGCACATATATTTTGTTTAAAATAGCAAAAAAACTTTAACAAGTAGCCTTTAATAAAATAAGTAAAATAAGTAAATAAAATAAGTAAATTAAATCAAATTAAAAAAATAGTTAGACCGAGTGATATGTTTTTCTATATCAGGATTAAGAGATGGATTTATTCGTAAAATAATGTTATTAAGATAATGTAATAGAATTTGATCTTAAAACTAAAAGACTAAAATAACTAAACTAATGACTGGTTAATGAACTAAATACTGCACACTTAGATATGAATGATTTAAACTTTTGTTTTTGTTTATTCCCTAATTTGAATAGATTGAAATAAAATCTTGAGCCGAAAACAAATTACTTTCAAATTTAGATTAAGAAACTAAATTAATCCTAAGTAATACGATTCATTCATTTCCATTCAATAAATGTTTGTTTCATTTTAAAGTTTTGAAAACTTTTTTTTCTTTTTGAAGCGTCAAAACTTTTTATTTTCTATTCTATTTGAGTATACACTTTTATATATATTTATAGAAGCTGATTTAATCCCACTATTAATGTGATTAAATATATTTCATCAACTTATTTCATTTAAGATAAAATTTTAACGAGATATTTTGTTCCATAATTCTTTTTAAAACTGCTACGAATATAGATATGGATTTTTTATTATTTATTACGATTTTTTTATTTATACGAATTTTTAATTATTTTTAATTATTTTTACTTTAGATGTGAATCTACAAACTTTCAGAAATTCTTAAATTTTATTATTTCATTCAAAAATTTGATATCAGATGAGAAGATTTAAAATAAGTCATTAAAAATTCAGAGGAAAGCAAAAAGTTTATAAATCTAAACAAGTTATGGGATTTCAATTAACTTTTGAAGTCGCTGAATCTACTCATATACGAAATAAATCACGCGTGAAACCGACTTTACCAGAAAATAATTAGTGGCTTCTTTCTTGGAAGAAACATTGGGCCGTTATTGGGTTGGGTTTTTTATAGTATTTTTTAACCTTTCTGGTTTCTAAAATATAATTACTAAATTCATTTAATTTTGTTTATGTTTCTATTGGTAAATTTGGAATAAAAATTGCTGAAAGCTATCGTCTGGGACATTTTTGCTTAGAAATATGACCTCATTTTAAATGAGTTTTATCTTTCTTTTGTGAGCACTTCATTTCAAAAAATAATGACTTAAGTAAGTTGAAGTCAACTGATACATGCTGAATCTTTTAAGCTTAGAAATGCTTTTAGAAAAGAAAAACTCAATTCGAGAGAAAAATACAAATACGTCGTTTGTATTGTATAATTTATGATCTTTATTTGTTATTTTTCAAATATTGATATAATTCCATATTAAATTAAATTACAGTTACCAAAAATATGTGCAAAAGTATAATTTATAAATATTCTAAAAATCAATAACAGATTCAATTTTTTAACACAAAATATTAAGGAATTTTATTATTATTTGCAGAAACTTGTTTTTTTTTCCTATTCTTCTCTTAGTCATCTTTTGAAATTTTTTCCAAAATATGGTTTTTAAAATTATTTATCTGCCGTTTATTCGATTAGGAATAATGGATAAAATATATAATTCAGAATACAATCATATTTAATAAAATACTTGAAAGTTCCTTAGCTATACATATTTATAAAAATCCTCTCTTACTTAAGGGTGAATATTTATAAAAATAAAAATAAAACATGAAAATAAACTGAATTAACACTGGATTCAGATATTATATGTAGCGCTGCCTGTTTTTGCTTTAAAAAACACAAAGGAGTCGAGGCAGTTGTTTTTATCCAGTATTTAGGCGTTTATTAATCCAAGTCAAAAATGAATGTAAGGAAAGCCTGCTGTAGCTTTATAATTAAAACACACTTCACTTTCAAGCATAAAGAAAATTAATATAAAATTATATATGATAGTTTATTTTTTAGTTAAATTTTTTCGTCTAGTAAAAAAATAAAATTAGTCAAATTTTTTCGCCTTGAATAAAGAAAATAATAATAAAATTATACATCATAGGTTATTTTTCAGTTAAATTTTTTCGCCTATGTTTGCATTGCCTCCACTTTAGTTGAATACTAGATTTTAAACTAAAAAGAAATCAAACTCTTGAGTTTCTTCCTTCTCCAAGACAGCTAATCAAACGTTAAATATATAACTTTATCCATATAATTCTTCGTTACTTTAAAAATAGATTTACGCTCTAAAATACGACAAAAATCTCAAGAGTGAAATTCCGTCGATGTGTATAAAGAACAATATTACCATTTACTTTTTCTACCGTTATTCCTACCACTTTCAAGCTAACTCGATTTCCAAAGCGCCCAATGAATAAAGAAGTAACGGATGAAGAAACGTCAAAGCGAATGAACTTCTCTTTGGAAAGAAACAAATTCCTTTCAAGAGAAACGATGTGTTTAAAGATTACTGAAAATAACTTGTCTCATCCATTAATGATTTCCTCCGAACAGAAGGAAAATTCCGAGTATGGTTGACAGCTTTCAATTGGGGTCGTATTATCGACCCGAATGCTGCTCTGAGAGAGGGATATCTTAATTGATGGAAGATATCATCTCCAAAGCGTCACCTTTCACCTTCTTTTTGGAAATTGCCTCTCCAGTAAATGGATTCTTGAGCCATAAGGTATCATTGGAATCCCACAATGATCTATGGGAAATTCAGCCAGTATTTTATTATAGAGATATCTGATTCCAGTAAATGATAAAATAATTGACTTGTGCATAGTCTACAATATTTTATTGGCAAAAATAAGTGGATGAAGTTGACGAGCTTTATATGTCTCACTTAAGCAAATGATGGCTTTGGGCTGAGTCCCGGTATAGGGTTACATTAATCTACTAAAGATATCATCTTTAAACCCACGTTCTGGTAAATTGTCTTGTCAGTAAATATTCTCGAATAACAAAGGCTTACTTTTATCTCATTTTTATTTAAAAGGTATGGTAAACATGGATAAAATAGCATTGGGCATAACTAAAAGTCAAGAAAATTGCGAAATAATTGAGTAGCGTATAAAAAGGGATTTTCTACTTTCTGTCGATCAAAAAGGAATAAAGAGGCCGTAGGAAAAATGGATTTTTCATGATAGTCTTAATAGAGATGAAAACATTTCATGAAATTACCATTTTGACTCATGTTTTGGGGATTTTATTTCATTTATAAAATTATGAAAATATTTCTTTAAGTGTTTAAAACTATTTCTACTTTATCCTTACCGCAAATGCATTCAAATTCATAAAACATTCTAAACTAAACTAACTAAAAATGCCGAAAGCAATATTGAAGGGAATAACAATATTTAGCTTTTATTATGCATGTAAAATTGCAAAGCTACAGAAATTGAAAGGGTGCACCATCCACTTTATTAATATTATAATTAATGAAATTAACTATATCAGGCATAAATAACAGTGGATAGGAAAAAATATTTATCTGCTTGTGCATTAGTTGTTTTCGAAAATACATCAAATTTTGGGATTTTTAAATTTATGAAAAATAATTAAATTTGACATGTTTATCTATATTTTGAGTAGATAAAATAATCATTTACAAACTGTGAAGTGCTTGAAGTATATCAAGAAAACTCCAGATAAGCATTATTTGAAAAAAATTAAATTACCGGATTATATATTTTTATTGAAAATGAAATCATTTAATTGAATTTTTTAATTTTGAAATTATCACTGAAATAGTTTAGCTTACATGATTATTTTGTGGCACTAACAAAAATAGATTTTTCTGTCGCTCAATTAAATCATCAGGTATGAAATTCGGAAAACGATAAATGAAGCTATCAATGCTCAACAAAAGGCTTTAATTATTTTTCCTTTATTTATCCAACCGTAAACTTGTAGATAATGTCAGATATCTACATAACAATTATTGAAAATGAAAATAATTGATAATAAGCAATGAAAATTATGAAAAGGAATTATAAAATTGATTATTAAATTATAAGGAAAGATAATCATATATAATCGATTTATTTATAATAAATAAAGAAAATAATTGTCATTAAATGAAGAGGATGATGAATTGTCAATAAAAAACCGTTAAAATAGTTGATAATATATTGAATAATCAAAATCTATACTATAATATAGATTAATAAAAAAGAACTTTCTTCCTTGGTTTACCATTGTTGAGTTTTCAGTCAATTCTCATAGAAGCAAACAAACAAACAAAAAACATTATACGGAATCATTCGCTCTCAGCTGGTGTATATTTTTTCCAAGAAAAATAACGTCAGAAAAATTCTTTTAAAATAGGAAACCGAAAATGATATTACTATGCAGAAAAGCAAAAATAGAAGAAAACTCTCAGCGAATCTATTTGCATTCGACACAAAATTGGAACACCCAAAATAAAAATCTTTTCGCTTACCACAATTCTTGAAGTGAGCAAAAATTTTCTTCCTGCGTTCACCTGAGGCTCATATTTCCTTCTGAAAGACCGTTTTATAGGGGATGTACTCGAAGGTAAAAACTGTGATTGCAACAGCGAGTAGTAACTCAATAGAAGTGTCGCTCGTATGAAGAGTGGTTCTGGTTTCGATAAGTGACGACACAAGGGGAAACCGGACTTGGGAACGTGTGTTCTACTTCGTCACGAACTTTGACCTGCTTCGACGATCCGTGAAATTATATATGTCACTTTTATACCGAGCTTTCACGGCTCGTTTTATTTATTCCATGAGCGTTTGCGAAATTGTGACTTTTAATTCATAAATAACAAGATAATAGTGCATTCCGAAATCCATCGGAAATTTGCAATTCGTTCATCTTTATGACTTGGCAGAATAAATTAAAATGTTGTTTTTCTTCTTCGAACATTTTATTTCTCGTTATTTTTTCTTTTCTTTTCTTTCTTTCTTCTTTTTTTTGAGTTAATGTACCAGAATGAATGCATATCCTAATGAGGAGGCATTCTTTCTATCTTATATACTTTGAATACATAAAATTAAATGAGATTTAATAGTTTAATCTACAAATCTCTTTTAAAAATAAATCGTTAGGAGTAAATCATTGATAAAATGCGAGATGAGTTTTGATAAAGTGCTAATTTAAGTAAGGTATTAACCACGATTTTATTTAACCTCTCAATTAGATGACACATCCCATCTTGAACATTTATTGTTACTTCCATTCCTATAATAATGTAACGAGCTTTAAGATATTGAATAGTTTCTAAGTTATTCTTGTATTTTAAATTACTGAATACTTTCACTTAATTGCAGATTGACATTTAAAAATTCAATAATTCAATGCGCGTGTCAGAGACGTATTGTATGTGAAGTGGTTAAGCATTGATCCTTATTAAGCATTGATTATTATTGCCCAGAATTGATTCTTACTAAAGTTTCATGGTATATAAACCATTTGAAGTAAAAACTATATATATATATACATATAGATAAATTTCTATTTATATTCTTATGGAAAAAAGTTGTTAATTTTGGGTTTTTTATTTGATATGAAATCAAGAAAACAGAAAATAAAATTTTTGTTCTTTTCAGATTAATAAGTTAACGTAAACCCAGAAAGAATGTTTAATACTTTTATTCGTTTTTGATAATTAGCCCTTTTATTTTTAAACTCACATCTTGAACTATGTAAAAATATAATTACAATAACCATCCTTTGTATACAATAGATATCTTGGAATTTAAACACTGTTACCAAGACAGAGGGGAGAGGTTCGAAAATAGGAATGCTCTCGTAATCATTTCTAGGACAGTTTAAAAAGTAATTGTCCGCAAGTTAAATCAGACAATAACTTCAACTTAAAAAACTTCATATATTAATTCTATCATCATTTTTGTACTTATTAGGATCTAGTTTATGTTAAGATAATATTAAGTTAAGTATAGTTTATATTAGAAAATATTAAGTTTGCTTTTTTTTACTGAAGACAAAAATGAGGAATTAATGTAACAATAAATGGCAAATAATTAGTATAACTTTAAAATGTATTAGAATCCTTCGCTGCACTGTTCTGACACGCATTGAATTCAGTCGTGGTTGAAATGTCCTTGGGTTGGTATTGTGGGGAAATCTTAATGAGATACTCGCTCAAATGTCATTCTCACTATCTTGTTAAGGTTTAAGGTTACTAAATTGATCCGGAATAATATCCGTTTAGTTTCAAAATGGGATGTTGGTTTGCAAAGCCTAGAATAATAAGAGGAGATTCTTTATAATTTTAATAATAAATTTGGATTTAATTATTACTGGCAAGAATTATTATTTACAAAGCAATTCAAACAATTTTCTGAAGCACTCCAACTGATTTGAGTAAAGAGCAAAGTAAAATAACTTTCATGGATGATAAACGCTACGGAAGTAAATATGAAGGGAAACATGACATCATATTGCTTTCACATTATCGAGATTCTTTAGCGAAATTACGGTAATAAATTTTAAGTCAAGGAAATGTGACATAAAATTATTGCCCAGCATTGATTCTTAACTACACAGATTATTTTTGCTTTTAATTTGGTCCATTTAAATTCTTTAAATATGTTTTCTATCTTGTATTATTGTTATTGGAGTATATTCAGACTTTGCTTTTAAATGTTTTAATTCGCAGGTTAGTTTTTTATAAATAATTATCATTTACGATATTCGAATATCAATTGAATGGAATTTTGCAATAGTGTTTTCATTTTAACTATTAACCCAGTTGATATATAATATGATAAGCAGCGAGCAGGACGGCGATAATAGAAGCGTTGATGTAGATATACATAATCGCCTTTTGCTTTTTCATGGGATCAATTAAAATTTACAGGATAAGTAGTGAAGATATACAATACAATGCATCAAAGGAATAAAATAATTTAAGACGCTAAAATGACTTCCCGAAAATATTCAAGGTATATAAATGAATGTGAAATCTGATTATTATTCAAGTCACAATTTAGGTTGCGAAGATTTTCAAGTTAGGAAGCATGTGATTAAGAAGTTTATTTTCTCCATTTTTAATAGTTTGCGTTTTAATTTTTCTTTTGAAAATAGTATCTCATGTATTTAATATATTTTTAGCAACAAATGTATGCGTTCTATTATGATTTACAAAGCTTTCATTATGTTTCAAAAACAGTGAATTCATTTGCATGAGAATTTGAAATATAATTCAAAATTTTGTTACATAAAAATGTTGCAACATGTTTCGAAAATAATGAATACGAACATGATTTACTTTAAATAAGTTGCGTCATATTTAATAAAAGAGATGCAAGTTTTATATAAAGCTTTCGTGTTATAGGATTTCTCTTGTTTCTGGTGAAATGAAAAAAGAATTTCAAGAAGAGCAATCATCAGACGTAATAAATGTCCTACCATTAGAAACTTATTCATTCAGCTAAATTTTATTTAAATATTTTGTGAACACTGATGATAGTTTTGTAACAAAAAAAAGTAAAAATTGAATATTTTGCCCTAAATTTGCTTATAAAAACAAATAAAAATTTCATACTATTACCTTCAAGGCAGAGAAAAGTTTTATTGGATGATTTTCTTTGAAATTTTTTCGTGATTCTAAAGATGAATTATTGTTGTCATTTTTTACTTACTTTCTAGCGTTCTTGAGTTTTGAAATCTTCCACATTTATCTATTTTGGACAAAATCCATCTCTGGTTTCATTTGGGCATAAATACACAATTTTAATATTTAACTGCAAAGTAACTGATTAAATTAATTAAATTTTGATTCCATGCAAATAATTTTTTTATTATTATATCGGCCCACTTTTTTTAAAAAAAATTGTTTAAAAATTAATACCATAATATTTAAGATAGTGAACTATAAATCAAATCCTAAATGCAAAAAGCAGTTAAATAAAAAAGTTCCTTTTCAATGCCGAAGTGTATTTTTTTAAATGTGTTTTTTTATTTACTTTAAATATATATAACACCAATTTTGGAAGATATCGAAACATTTGGAGTTTGTTTTACTACACTTTAGATCGAATGAGGTCTGTAGAACATTTACTTCGACCGCATTGCTTGTATTTTTTAATTAAAACTGCAAAAGTGAATTAAAATAGATTTAATTATTTTATCAAAACGAAAAATTTTCATCTTCTCCATTTCAGGATTTTTTTTCATGTATTTAAATCTAGACTTTTTTAGACTTTTAACTGATTAATACGTAAGTCTTATATGCTCAAAATCATGGTGTATCTAAATTTACAAGTTAGCGTTAAATCTTGATGGTTGTTACCATTGGAAGCAAAAACTCTATGGGAGACATGGATTATTTAAATCACCATGTGTATTTCTTGTTAAAACAAATTGACGTCACATAACCTAAATAGAATATCATCATTAGTAGAGAAAACCTGAAAAATCAGCAAGCTAAAAATATTCCATTTGTGCGTAAATGAAAATTAATCACCGATATAATACTAAAATAATGATGTTTCGAAGCAGCATTAAAAATGCAGTAGTTGGAGAAAATAAATGAATACGTACTCATTAATTGGCGAACGAAAATCCGGTTTCTCAATAGTTCAAAATAAATCTTTATTATTTGTACAAATTTCAGAAGTGAAAAACAAAACATGAAGCACTGAAATCAATATTCGAAGTAAACTGAGATTTCACTCGCATTTGTGAATTTCAATTTTTAATGATTGCGCAGAAAGTGTTCTAAAATAATTATGGCTTAGTTTTCTTAAAATATTGTTGCTGATAACCGACGCTTTAAAAATTTATTTTAACCTTGATGCTTTTCATAAAAACAATTATTTTCTACTTTATCCAATTAATGAAAGCATTTTTTTGAGAAATTTTTATCTTTATTTTTTCTCTCTTCCAATCTTTAATATATTTCAGAATTCATTATTTTAGATGCTATATAAATTTGTTATATTTTCTCTAATGAGAAGGCTCTTCTTATAAGTTATAAAAACTTACATAACATGATCAATGAAGTGATAATTAAATTCTCGATATATTAAAATAACACGGATTGATAACACAATTGTGTAAAATTTCAGAATTCTAATGCTTCCGAAAATGTGCGAAATATCAATAACAAAACTCTCGCTTCAATACTATAAAATAAATAACATTAAATAAAGTTGTGTGAAAAATAGAAGTAACTTAATCTCTATGTAAATATAAATTTAAATAAAGAAATATAAAAGAAACTAAAAAAGAAAATTTCCTAGGAATTTTTTTCGTTAGTCTATCTGTAAATTTTATCGTTACGCCTTTTTCATTTCTCGTCTCTATACAATAGAATAGCACGCTGAATCCATAAGTTAAATCAAATCATATTTATTTCCTTCCAATTTAGAAAACCGAAATATTATGATTCAGACAGCATGTAGATAAACTCTGGTTGAATTTTATTTCATGATTTCAAACATTTAACCATTTGTAAAATAACCATACTTTATAAGTGCAACCTATATTTAAGATTCTTAAGAGAAGACCATTTTTATGATTCTTGTAAAAGAATTTAGAAAAAGCTCTATTTAAAATCTCTCAGAAAATAATTTTGCTGGCTTTTTAAATCCTCGACGAAATGATTCGTTCTCAGTTTTTTTTCCAGTTAAAAGTGGAATAGATATCTATCATTATTCCATCGAAAAGTAGCAATATGCATGGGTATAGAACAAACTAAATTTGATATCATAGATGAAATTTTCTTATGCTAATCTGGCATGAAAGTTTGGAAATTGGGACTCTATCACAGGCGTCACATTTGAGTCTTAACCATTGTTAAAAATTACGATCTTGATCTTAACTAGCATCCGTTAAACTTTAAATTAGAATGTTAATCTAACAAATAACATGACGCTGAAGGCCTTCACTGTGATTTCAGAATTGTATTAAAAATATTCTCCAAATCAATAACAAAAGTCAGTTTGCTAAAATATGTACTTTTCTCAGGAAATATCCTTTATTTCTTAAACTTTAAAACCTTGATTCAACTCTGTACTTTCTTAGGTGCTTGAACCAAACTCAGGCTTAATCCATCCCCAGAGAACAGGCTACATTTCAAAAGACTCCTACAGACCTTGTTCAAGAATAATGGTATACAATTTATTTAATAATGCCTGCCTATTATTTTGAATTTGAATAATTATTTCATAATCAAGTTAATCGGATGTGTATTAATTATTCAAATGTATTGTATGTGCAATTAATATGCTTCAATATAGAAGGAAATCTAATTTTTGAAATTTCTGAAGTGTTTTGAACTACTTTTAAAGCTAATTCATTAAGATAGTTAAGAAAAATAATGCAAAAGAAAGGAGAAAAACTGATAAGTTGATCATTGGACTTTAATCCATTGAATGATATGCACTTCATTTGTGTGAATCCTCACATCCATATAAATGAACTCAGCCATATGCTTTTAGCAATTACTATCCGAAATTTTAACACAAAAATTTCCTTCAGTTTTTATTATTCTTAGCTTCCAACGAACGATGATCGGCTTTAGCCTTCAGATGTGGTTATAATATTTGCAATTTTTATAGTGTCAATTATTATCAGTTGTCAGAAATAAGCTCAAAAAGCAAAAGCTACTATAAAATATTTTAAAGATATTAAGGTATAGTGTCATTCATAATAAGCTTCAAAAGACAAGACGGCAATGGTTTTAATAAAAGTACCGAAACTGAATCGAATTTCATTGCTATAAATCCGCTTGAAAAGTGAATGCTTTTTTTTTATTCCAATAATCCATTTTACCACTTAAGTTAATTAGTTCCTACACCATGTGGAATGAAAATTAGTCTTAAAGATATAGTATTTTGATGCAAAATAGGAAAAGGAGGGTAATAGTTTTTTTCTGAGTTTTTACAAGCAATTACATTTTTATATTAACACGAAAACTTCATTATACAATGTACACGAAACCGCACTCTCATTTTCAATGAACAAAATTTACGATCAAATATGCTATACGATCATTAATTTTCGATATCTGTTTTTTCACAATCTCACGACTGAAACGGCTAGAATTAATCCTTGTTCTAAAAGTGGATCAAAAGGAATAGCCAACATAACTTTGCAATTTGTGATTTGCAGCATGTTGTTACATAAATTAACCTACCCAGCTTACATAAAAATTCCGAAAATAGTTACTATTTCAGCATGTCATAAGTATAAACAACAAAATAATATCCTCATGATATGAAGGAATGTTTCAGTGACGATATAGATAATTATTTTCTAAAAAATAATTCAAGATAACTACATATTTTCCTTTAGTAGATATCATGATTTCTTTTTTGGTAGGAATAACGTACAATAATTCTGGTTTTCTCAAAGTAATAGCATTATTTGGTTACTTTAAACTTAATCCCATCATTAATCGAAATTAAAATGATGAAAAGTTAATGTTTGACTTTTGCATCTTCCGAGGTTTATTCGTGAAATAAAGTCAACCTAGACTATTCTGGGAGATAAGTAAATAATAAAATAAAAAATATCTTTAAAGAAATATCATTATAAAGCAATTAAAAAATGTAACATCTCCACCATCAAATAATAGTAATTTTTTTTCATCGCTTTTGGGGTAAATGTTGGAATAATTTATCGAGTGCAAGTTAAAATACTAATTTTTTTTAATAACTGAAGTTTTGTAGCATAAATATCAATAGCAAGTACTTCTTGTTTTTTCCAAACTTTATTTAGTTTCTATTGTATTTATAAAGTCTGAAAAACAACATGGACTGCTCAATCATTTGACTCACAATATACAAGAATGATAAATGTAAAAACATACCCACTGCAAAACAACTATCGGAGCTTTCCTAGTTTCATATCACTTAAAAAAAAATCCATTTCTATTTAAGAAAACAACCTGAGTAGAGTGCGATTTGAAAATGCGCAATGAAGGAAAAAATGCTATATATTATTTTTTTTAGCTTTTTTTGCAAATGAAAATGTCTGCATCTCTTTACAAAAAACAGGGAAAATCTAAATAAAAATAAATATCATTAAAAGTCTAAAAGCTTTCCATTGTATAAAATGAGTTCATTTCTGATTGGAGGGTTAAATGAATAGCTACTGCTTACAATAGGTTTTCCTTATGAAACCTAATTTGATGTTTGTAACAGAGCAGCTGATGCCTCACTAGCCGCCTTCCTTTTTAACCAGCTGCTCCCTTTTTAAGAAATGCAAATTACTACTATTGAATTAACTAAATGTTTATTGTTATTAGCTGATTTGGAGAAACCCATTACTTTATAAAAGGAATTAAATGTACGTGAAATCGAATTCTGTTAAATAATAGTTAAGAAATGCAAAACAGGATGCCTATATACTTACCCACAGCTTTCTGAGAGACAACTGGAAACTATAACATAAAAATATCTTATAGTTGTCTGTATATATATAGAAACGCTGTCTATTTCACTTAATTTTAGGTACATGCCGATTTTGGAATAAGTGTTTCATGAAATATTGTAAATAAATTTGATAAAACAGTTTTTTAACGTTCTTTTTAGTGTCCTAAAAAGTAGAATTTCTTTCTCCTTTTGTGCTTTACTTTTTAATTTTTAGTATTATTTTCATAATATTAGAGCAATTTTTCCTTCAAGAAACATATATACTATAAGTACATTATAGTATACTTATAGTACGTATATTATACATATAGTTAATAAAATATAAACTATAAGAAATATTTCCCGAAAATTCTCAACTCTTCCAATCAAAGTGACAGGCTCAAAAATTAACTAAAATAATGGATCTACGAATAACTAAGTTCTGATATATCAAAATAGTGTTTTATTACAAAGAAAACTATAAATACATAAAATTTAAAACTCTAAAAACCAGTAAAAATTATAACCCTTTATTCCATTACTATAAACATGAAACAAGTGAAATTAAATATAAATGTATAATAAACGACGTTCAATAATCATAAGGTAGATTTAGAGTTTCTTTAAAAATAAACGAGTTAGAATTTTTTTCCATTGTTCTATAGTATATATTATCAAAATGCTTATAATTTTTTTAATGTTACAAAAGGCTAAAGCATTTCATTCCCTTTTTGTAATTTGCAGCAATTATTTATCTCCAGTCAGACTCGTAGACATGTAACAAAAATTGCTTTAGAGCTTGTCTTTTAATTCTTATTTTATTAAATAAAAAATATAAAATCTTTAGCATATTTAAACAAATTAAGCCTTCTTTATAAGACAAAAAAATTATCTCAAGATCATTGCAAAAATTCAAGAGGGAAAAAATTTTGGGGTTTGAAAAATGAACGATTTGTGAAAATATATGGCTATTTTATATTAGAATAAATTTATATAAATTTATCTATATTTAAATGTGGATTTTTGAATCAATAAAAAGTTTGTTAAAACTAAGACATTTATATTTGAAACATTTATATGCTCAAAAAATGAAACAAAAAGAATACAATTAAACGCACAAATTGTTTAGTACTCTAAGGAGATCTAATTCACGATGCCAAAGGCGAAAAAAGGACATCCCCTAGCAACCTATCTTTTGTACATATCAACCCTCCCTGGTATGACGACCCATATGCACGATGGGTGTTTTTCTCGATTTTGTGCAGCGTCTCCTTGTATTTGTTATAAATTGATACCTCGATAAATACAGCTTTATAGTTTAATTCAGTTCCTTTTTTCCTTGAGTTTTCAACATATCTGGTTAATGCTTAGAATCTAAATACGGATAAAATTACATCAAAGACATAAAATCTACTAAAATAATATTACACATAATGAATATACAGTATAATTTTGAGTTTAAAATTATTTCGACAATATCTTATACTTCTAAAATGAGGTATTAAAAGGCAATTCATCAAACTAAAAATACTTTTTTCCTTTCGAGATGGTAATATTTTCAGAAAAAAAGACTCAAAAGTACTAACTGATTGATACACTTTTAAGTGAAAAGAAATACCTTCTTTTCTGCCTTTAAGTAAATGTTATGACTTAAGGGAAATTTTATGCAAATCGATTAGTTCTACAGATCGCTCTAACAAGGTCACTCGAGGATTTGAGAATCCTGTCTCCACTTTATGAGAAAACCGTCTCCCTGTTTATTACGGAGAGATTTAGTGATCGCTGATTCCAATCAATTAAAAAGTTGGAGAGGAAGAGCGAACTAAATTGAGTCCATGACAAGCCGCTATGTTGAGAAGGTTATTATTATTATTATTATTTACTGTTTCAGATTTCTTTTTTGAACTGTTGTTGAATTTCCTTTCAAATTGATTTTAACAGAATCACAAAAACTCTTCTGTGAAGCTATTTTCAATTATTTAAAAGCAAAGTTCAACAACATCCTTTATTTATTTGTTTTAAGTTCAAAATAGAGCATTAATAAATTGAAATAAATAATGTACTTAAAATTGTGTTTAAGATATTTTTAAAGACAAGCATAATAATAAGAACTATATACTTTGGTAAAATCATATTCTTCCGGAAATGTTAGTGAGTTCAATATTTATTTTTTAGTTTATTTTTAAAGACAAGCATAATAATAAGAATTGGATACTTTGGTAAAATCAAGTTCTTTCGGAAATGTTAGTGAGTTCAGTATTTAATTATTAGTTTATTTTTAAAGACAGGCATAATAATAAGAACTAGATACTTTGGTAAAATCAAGTTATTTCGGAAACATTAGTGAGTTCAGTATTTAGTTTTGCCTTTAAAAAATTAGTTTGCAAAATAACCAATATATTTGAAATATATTTTTCCATCAATTTTTGATATTACTTTTTGTGTCATTCTTTTTTATAAATAACCCATAAAACTTTTTAAATAATATCTAACAGTTAAAGAAATAATTTAAATAGTAAAATAATTGTTCGTAATGAGAATTTAAGGTTGGAAATATAGTTAAAAAAGATCCTCATATAAGACTATAGATAAATTATTCAGGGCTCTGAAAAAGAATATTTACTCTTATATCATACAAATGGAAATAGATAATTTGAAAAGCTTTTAAATATAGTTACAAAAGAAAGATGACCGATTTTTGAGGAAGAGGCAACTTTTAGATTGTGCTTAATAAATTGTTTATAATTTGTTATTGAGAATTGGTTAAGGTTTAAAAGTCACAGAGTTAGGTTACATCTTCCAATTTCTTCTAAATCAATGTACAGTCTTAGCAAGAAATGAATTTCCCGTTTCTGAATGCTCTAGAAAGCATTCTATTGGTTTAGATGAGATAAAAATTACAGAAAAATTCAAATAATGCACTCGATGTTTATTAATTAAAAAATTAATAAAAACTTCGCCAATTGATAGTACTGTTATAAATATAAAACTTAATATACTTTAGGTATGTTAAATAGTATTAAAACGGCTCAATATGTCTTCGTTATGCTCAACAATGTGCTGTGTTCACAGGATATTGTCCTTTAGGAATGTCACTACCAAAAATCCGAGAAATCTAAGTCCAAAAGAATTGGATGCCATGTTATTGGAAAATGGCGGCTGATCACTTCTGTAAAATGTATCTGTATCTTTAAAATGCCGTCTTGGCAATTACTTTGCGGGACGATCAAAGTGAAGACATACGTCATCTAGCATATAAAGAATGTGTTAAAGGGCTTCATACTTTTGAAGTTATGGATTATAAAAATTAGTAGAACTTTTTACCAGCAGATATTTTCTTGCAACCTAGATCAGAGCAGTAACTAATTCTTGTGCAAAAATTCATCTTCTTTTCCATGCAAAGGTTAGCGCTAATAGGCATGTAGAGAAAAACAAATAATTCTTCACGTTTTCAATCTATGCATATAGAAGTCATTCGTTTCTTAGCGTCATCTATTGGTGAATTTTGGTAGTAAAATTTTTATTTAATAAATGTCAATCTTTTTAATTATCTTGGTTCCATTTTTATCTCGCTTGGGTAAATTCTAAAATCATTCTATGGCCCTCTGAAGCGGAAATATTATTTCTTCTTAGCCAATACATTTAAATCGGCCTATTCAATTAAAAATAATTAAAATATTTATATTAATTTTAAAATGTTAATTGAGGATGTAATGCTATAAATAAGAGTCTAAAGTTACAAAATTGAAAATGCATTAAATTATATTAGTTTCTTTCAATTATTAGTTGTAAATTTCAAGTTCATTCTTCTGTGAAAATCGAATAAAAAAATAATATATACATATTGGATAGTATTGGAAGGTTGAACAGATAATAATATATATATTGGATATACATGCTACCCTTAAAACTCAAAAACAATTAATTCTCTATTTTTGTTAAATTTTGACATTTTACCTTGGTAATTATCAATATAATGTATTTTGGAAATATTAAAGAGCCGAAGTTTGATTTACAAATTTTTCTTACTCCCTTTCTCATTTGCCAAGAGATAAAATAATTAAACCATTAAAAAAGCTATTTACGCAAACATAATCTAGTGCCAAATAAAATGGCGCTTTGCGAACTTTGTCAACGAAAACCCGAAAATAAGAAAAGTGGAATTATTTTAAAGCCGATTAGGGTGTTAGTACAATTAGTGGTATGTAGTATTACGGCGTGGTGTTTGTCTGAATATTAATTTGAGCGTCAAACAGCATTTTTGCTTTTCTACCAAAGGTCTTATTTTAATTTTCATGGCACTTAGCAGGTAATATAAGAGATTAAATAATTTTCTGCATTTTATACCTCTTAACGTCGATTTAGTTTAATCTATTCCCTTTAACTGAAAAAATTAAAAATAATCGCATCATTTGAATTGTGTATAGTTCAAAAAAGAGCGAATAAAAATAATAATGTCTTTCATTAAATTTCTGGAAATTTTGGAATTTAAGAACACACACACGCGCACGCGCACACGCACACACACACACACACACACACACCTAACCTACGAATTTATTTAACTTTCTTATTAGTTGACACATCTTATTCGGGACATTCATTGCTATTTTAATTTCTATAATAATATAAAGTGCATTTTGGATATTTAAGCATTTCTCAATAATTATTTAAAATTACTAAACGCTTTTACTTAATTCAATGTGTACGTATATCAGAGACATTATTGAATCCGAAGGGGTAACAGGCCTTATCTGCTTTCACAGTAAAAGCCAGTTCGAATACTTAGAGGTCTAATCAAACAGTTCATTCTTCAATCGATTATCTAGATGCTCAACATATTACCTAATTACCATATGCGTATCATGCAGAAGTTTATCTTTAACCTAAGCATTTGTAATGAAAAATGAAAACGAACGGTAGTATTGCTATGTATAGCTTTTACAAACGAAGCTTTTAATGTTACTCATTTTCATTGCCAATTGTTTAGGGCACAATATTTTAAGAAATTTCTTCTTGGATCCTTCTTTTATTTGATTAAAAAAATTGTAGTAATATATGTTAAATGGCAATCTCAGATGATGGAATGATGAGATCTTAGTTATTGAAATAAAGATTCCATTTTAAGATATTTAAGATTTGAAAGTTCTCTTTCTAGAATATATGCTTTCAGAAAAGGTGTTAGAGGATTTTTGTGTCATTAGTAATTCATGTTTGACGTAGATGTCCTACCGATAGTTTTAAAGCTTTGAGAAATGTTTCTGCTTTTCAGATAATACTAATGACAGGGAAACTTTTTTAAATGATCGATTACGAAACTCAGCATGTCTATGGCTCTCAGGAGACTGATCGTTTTATCAGTTATGTCTCGCATTTTAACACTTTCTGCAACATATCAGGGTTCTTTTTCTTGGCACGTATTAATTCATCGGTGAACATAGTTTTCGCTGTTTTTTCTGGTCTCGATTCTCTCCTTAAAAATTGCATACTTTATTTTGATTAAATTATACTACACTAATACATACATTGTTATGCTTTATTTATAAAAACATAAGTTTATTACTAATCATTTATTTGCTTGCGATGAATTAGGAAATTTGTTAAAATGGATAGTAAACGTCTTAATTATAAACTACGTATCTTGAGACAAATGCACAAATATCTGATAACCGTACAACTAATTTCTCCCCTTTTTGCCCTTTTTTCTTGCTATACATTTATTTATCGAAAAAGATCCGCGAGAAATTTTCCCGAAATAGACAAACATAGTTTAACAACAATTCCGTTCCTAGGTAGAATTCCAAAAGACTGCTTATTGCGCTCTTTGAAAGTCTCTCAAATCCCCTTTTACTTCCATTTTATTTAAAAACAAACGTACGCTAGGGATGCTTTATTAATAATCCATGAACTTGGCTATCTTAGAGAAGCCTTAAAAAATGCCATATAAAATGCAGAGAAATCGTCCACTGACTTTCTCTATTATGCAAGAAATGCTGGCCTTTGACAGATATGATGCATTCCTCCTTAGTATGAAGCGATAATGAAAGAACATTTATCTTTTGGCAGCCACTGAAGGTCAAACAGATTGCAGATTTAAAAGGGGTATAATAACATTTCTTAATTCTAATACTGTTTCTTCTAATTCTATTATCTCGATGGTCTATATTATTCAGAGAGAAATTGTGCAAAAATCTACTATATTATTTTGGTATAATTACACAAAAATGAAATTGCACATTTTTTATCAATCAAAAGGTAATGAATTTTAAAGAGAAAAAAAGAAAAGTTATTGTCATTTTTGTTTTTTTAGGTGATAAGCTAATAAAAGAATGCAAAATATTTAAACTATTAATTCAATTCAAAATTATATACTTACATGTGTCGTAGTACTAATGCCGTCAGATTGCGATAAATCAACAATTATCAAAGTGTGATAATTATGATTGTATAACAAAATGTGATGGTTTTCCTCAGAATGATTTATATACATATATATATTTTATAATAAATGCTCATAAAAAGAGTAGATGATTTGTAGTAAATTTAAATGAAAATAAAAGGATTTCTTAAAAATTATTATACTTCTTTTAAAAGATAAAACCTTTTTTAAAAAAAATTAATTTCCCGCCTTCGTATAAGATGAATGTATCAACTAATGCAAATGTTAAGTAAGAATTATTTCCTTTTTTAAGTCATCCACTAAATATTAATTATGATTTAATTTGCAAATATCTCAAGAAAGATGTCATAAACTACAAAAATTTGTTGCGAACGACATAAAATTGTATTTTATTTGCTTTCCACTTGAAATGATTCAAGTAACTTGAAAGTGTCGATACTTTCTAAATTTCTGAAATATTTCAAGTCTTAAATACTTCTTTCTTTTCAAATAATATTTAGTTTCTGATCATAAAGCAAAAAATTTTCTATTATTATCTTTAAACTTTCGCTAGATTTTTTAAAATCGAATTAAAAAATAACAAGTTTGTAGTATGCAGAATACAATTCCCTCCCATTCATTTCTTTAGTTGATGACTTTCAAGGAAGAAATGATGATTTTAAGTTGATATTCAACTTATTTTTTAAAATATTTATGATTTAATATTTGACCTTGATGAATTTCACAACTATATATTTTTTCTATGGCGACTCACACAAGTTCCTTGATTTCATATTTAAAATCAATCAATGAATTGAAATTCATTCCTGTTGTAATTATTTACGCCATTTAAATGATTTGCGCTTAAAAAGCAATTTCATGGCGGTAATAAAGAATGACAGTTGTTGTCCAGCGTTAATTTAATACACTGTTAATTTTTGATTTCCCGCTTTTGACTTCAAATTTTTGTTCTTTATGCTTTTAGTTTAATATTAATGAAGGCTACATTTTAATGATGGCTTTAAATAATTAAAAATGAATTTCTGGAAATCTTCAACTTTTTGCTTGTAGTATTTAAATGACATGTTTATCAATAAAAAAAGCCAACAATCTTTAATTTTTATTTTGGTATAAAGGTGAATAATATAAGAAAGATGACCACAATTTTATTTAATATCATTGGGGGAATCATTAATTAATAAGATGATAGTAAAAATAATTTTAATGTATATTTAAAAAAACAAAATCCCTAAGAAACAAAATTAAAAATTAACCTTAAGACCTTCACTTGGAAATGAATATTATATGTGTAGAAATGTCTTCATACGGGGCAAAGCTCTTTTGAAATTCGATATAATTTTGTGTAATCCAAGAGTAATAAAAAGAGTAAATAAATATATATAACCGAAGAGCACATGTAATACTCGGAGTTGATATATTTTTAAGTTTTAATACCATTATTTATCTTTATTAAAATTGAATTATTTAAGTAGGAGAAAAAAATTATCAAAGAACTTGAGTAACAAATAAATTATTCACATTGAAAATATGGAAAGACATAACTGTAAATAAATAAATCTTGAATTAATAAGAAGAATTTATTCCATTTTTGTGAAAAGCAATAGAATAAAATTACCAAAATTATTTATGTTTTGTTAAAATGATAGTAACATTTTATTGTCATTCTTATTTACTAATACTTTAATATTCATTACTTTAATATTCATAAAAACTGTAATATTCTCATTATATTCATAAAATTATTTTAATATTCATAAAACCTTTTCTATGCAATTTAAAACAAAATCAATGATATTTACTCTTATTTTCCCGAACTGCTACTTTTATGACTTCCAAATTATCCTTATCTGTTAGAAAAATATTCTTTTGATGATGCATTGCTAATTTTAGCAATTCCATGATGCTACATCAATTTTTCACCCAAAAAGGTGACTAGGGTAAAATGATTTCAAAAGCATGGAGAAAAGAAGTCAATTTTGAGCACAAGGGCCCTAAGTCCTTTAGTCTCCTGTATTTATTATACGGTTAAAGGATTACGAATGAAATAGCATTTCATCTAGTTCTTTTTTTTTAATTGTCTGACTTCTGTTAGCAATATGAAACAAAAGTAGAAATATCCAAAAATTCCTCTTGATAAATGCATTTTTCAGCGCTTTCTTTCACTTCATGAAAAATTGGCTCTAAAAAAATTCGCTCGTTTTCACTGCTTCTTTTTGTACTCATTGGAAGCCTTTTTCAAATATTCTATACATTCAAAACTTCAATAAGATCCTACTTTTGCTCTCTAAGTCTTCGGCTCTCTTTCAAACATCAATATGAGCAAAATACAATTCGCAAGCTCAATGCATTAAAAAAAAAGTTTATCCTTAAAAGTGCCGACATGCTTTTATTTAAGTTCACCTTAAACGGATAATGTTCTTGAAAGAGTATCGATTTTCAAATCCCTCAAACAGAAGTGAAGAATGTGGCATGGATTTGTGCTTGTCTGTGAAAATGGAAATAAATATTCACGAAGGTTTAGCAAGTATCCACACCGAAAACAGCGTGCAAAGATGTATGCTGGCTACCCATTTTGAGCATAGGATTTTGCTCATATAATTATTTTATTTAGCTGCGTTGTATCTTTGACATACTTGTATCAAATATTATTGAAGTGATAAATTTCATTTGCTTAATTCTTACAATTTTATCTCTACGTTTTGCAATGAAAGGATTTCGGTGAGCCAAATTTCTTGGACTGTTTTAATAAAGAGATAATTTTGCACGGGTTACTTTTATGAATAAAACATTATTTCCAATTAAAATATTTATAATTGTAACTTTTTTCTCTAGTTAAAGCATTTGAAATTGTCATTAAAATATTTTTTCCTCTAAATTTAATATTTATTATTATCTTCAAAGTATTGTTCTCTAATTTAAAAATTTGCTGTTATGATTAAAATGGTTTTCTTCTGATAAAATGGGCACAATTTATGATCTTATATTTTAATAGGTATTTAAATTAAAAATTTTAATACAAAATACATTAGCAAGCTCAAATGAAACAAGTTGCTGTCAATTTCACAGCCGATACGGTGGTTGTTCATTATTTTTTTTAAAAAACATGTTTAGCTAACGATTCTCATCTAAATCCTTTTATTATATATCTATGAAGCAAATGTTAATTAAATTCACTACTTTTTAAACTATTTATATCTATTTTGAAACGAATTTTATTCTTACTTTAATTGATTTCAATAATTGTCTCCCTTCGTTTTCCATTTTTTAAAATCATTTTCTATTGAATCTCTTTAAACAAAGTGCGTTTAATCTCTATCCCAAACACATTTCATGTTCTTTATTTTTTTCACAAACGTGATAACCCAAAAATAGATTTCTCTCCCTAAAACGACAGCCAATTCAACCAACTTCCTTCATAAACATTTTCTTTTATAGCGAAGAAGACAGTCCACCTGATTCTAAACCAACATTTACTCACTAATTTAGGGTCAATTATACGGAAACATAATTTAAGACTAAATGCATTTCTTGACTGCTTGTTTGAATTGAATATTAGGTACATAACTGGAAGTTGAAGCCACCTCTGAAGTCCTGGCGTGCTACCATTGATCCAATTTTAGGAACCAAATCCATTTTCCTTCGCACCACTACTACCCACAACTAGCCCGAGGGCTCAGACTAAACTCAATTTAGGGCAGTGCTTCGTCGGGGTGATCCGCTTCAAGCAAGGACCTTCCCCTCTTTACACAAGAAAACTTGCAGAACACACAGTTGGACCCCATTGATTTGTTAAACAATGTTTACTTATATTTATCTGTTCACTGACTACATTCACTTCCATTATACCAATCGCCTCAAAAAATAAGCAAATAAATAAAATAGGAGTATTTTTTAATTAGAAGAAATGCCTGCGGTGGTATTTGAATAAGCATTTATTGGTGACAGGTATTTTTCTTAGAACCAATTTTCTTCTGGGCAACCATACTTTGTTTGGAAAAAATGGAGTTCATCTGATTTTTCAGGATGTAAATAGATAAAAGATGGTATTGAAATTTTCCTTTGTTTTTAAGTATTGATTATTATGTAAGAGAATAAGTTAAAAAATAAATACAAGAAAATAAAATTATTTTAAGTGACGATGAGACAAATAATAACACAGAAGCAATTTGCGAAAGTATGTAATTAAAAAAAAGTAGTAATAACCCATGAATGATAAGAAGAAGAAAATAATAAGAAAGAGTTATACAGATGTTTAAGCATTTTTCCTACCCTTACTAATGATTTCAAAATAACTGAGTTTGAATTTCCAAATACACTAATACTGATACTAATACTTTAATTTCCAAATACAATAATACTGATGCAATTTGCAAAAATATATAATTAAAAAAAGTATTAATAACACATGAATGATAATAGGAAGAAAAGAATAAGATAGAGTTATACAGATGTTTAAGCATTTTTCCTACCCCTACTAAGGATTTCAAAATAACTGGATTTGAATTTCCAAATACACCGGAAAATACTTTAAAGTAAAATTTTTCTGAATTCCATACCTAGTAATCGAATAGTCCTTAAGCATTGAATAAAATCAAATTACAACATTTTGTTTTCCTTAAAGGAATTGATATAGTATTATCTTCAGGAAAAAAGCTTAGTTTCACAAAATATTCATAGAAAAATGTTTTCTTTTTTTTTTTCATGAAATATATCTTTTTTAACTTTCCAGTGAACGAAGTTTTGCTTAGTTTTAAACTGCCGCAATTTCTACCTTCAATAATTCGAACCAGATCCTTTTCACAAATTTTTCTCAATTAATTTTGTGTTTGCGAGAAACTAGTGATGCACCTTTAAAAATAAATACGTTTTCTCAATCCAAAAAATTTTCAAATCATTATCTGAAACAATCAATATTACATTCCTTTTCCAAGTATTTTTAAGTTGGTGAACATACGTTGGAAGAGGCAGGATATTATTCAAAAAATTTTCTTTAATTTTTTTAATCAAAATTACACTAAAAACCGTTAAACCCTTGTATTTTTTCATAATAGGACCAAATGCTGATATATGAGTACAAATAATGATTGACACAAATATAATTTTATTTCCACATCCTAGAGTTTTACTGTTTATTTCGACGCATATCTGTTATTATTCAGTTATATTAAGTAGAAAGCTTTAAAATAATGTTATTTTATCTTAAAATTTATCTATTTCCAATTATTTACTCAGGATGATAAAGTACTCTGGATTAGTGGTAATGAAAAATACTTTAAACGTTAAACACTTTTAAAGTAATTAAATTCATAAAACATCTCTGTACTTTATCTTATTCATTTCATGTTTTTTGAAATTGATAGATGAAATGATTAGGAATTAAAATACTTTTTCTATACTTAAAATATTTAGAGTACAAGTGATATTTCAGAAGTTTATAGAAAACATCTGAGCTTTGGCATTATAAAAGTGGCAGCTCAAATGAAACAGCATTTGATTCTATTATTTAAATAAAAACAAAATGAAACAGTAATGAATACATAAGTTATCAATAAGATAACTGAGTTTCCATTTTTTCTTTAAACTTTAATGATAGATTTCAAATACCAATGGATGGATGTGCGTTTTTATTTTATTTTACATTCATCTTCTTTCTTATGGAAAGTTATTGAATAAGAACTGAACAAGAGCAAAAATAGTATCACAGAACCAATAATAAACTCTTCAAACTGCAAAATTTCTATTTACCGAGACACCAAGTAAATCTAGCATAAAATTTTAATGATTTTCGGTGCAATCTTGTAACCGATAACATGACTTAGAAGAAATATTTCTCCTCTTAAGTTTTAATAATTGCATTTTAAATCTATGCAAAGTCATTGTGAAAATAGCTTGCATTCTCTTTTTCATGACATTTTGATTATTGTTGTTTTATTAGAAAAGCTTAAAATAAAATAAACTATAATATAAAAATTAAAATATGTCCCTCTTTTTTAGGATGTAAAATCACAAATATTCTTTCTAAGCAATTTATCTATTCAATTTTCTATAATTTTATAATGGCTGCATAAACTTCATGGTTTTTTGCTACGAAAAAGAATTTTCAAAATATTTATAAATGGAAATATCATCCGTATGGATATTTAATGAAACATCAGTCATAGTCACTCACAAATCAATTCAGAAAAACAGGAGAGTTCATGAAATACGAGTTGAGTTGCAATACCCGAAGAGAATGTCTCCAATAAAATCTCATCGCATCAGTTCTCAATAATAAAACCTTCAAAAAAGGGTTTTCACGGTTTCAAAAGTTACTTGTCACACTTCCTTTTTTTTCTGCTTCTTCGGAATTCCTTTTTGCCAGAATCCCGGAAAATAATTTTACGTTATGCCTTCTGTCGCGGAAGCAACTTGAAACAAATTCGGCAGAAGAAAAAAAAGAAAGAAAACTGCGAAGACAAATCAATTCAAAAAGGTTACTTGAGAATAATGCGAAACACAATTCTCGATGCAAAAGGAGAAAGAGAGAGGGAGAGCCAAAACGAAGTGAATGGTAGGATCCTTTTATTGATTATCTGGGACTTGTTGCCCACCTAGTGAAGTTGAGAAATAGATTTAAGTTACGCTGTGCTCTCTTTACGAAATTACCGCTGGAAATTTAAATGGATTGGGACATAATCGTGAAGAACGCAGAACATATTTCGAACATTCTCCCCCTTGCAAATAAATATCCGACCAGAATGGATGGTAATAGAGCTATGAATATGATTATCGAGCCTATCATATTTTCTAGATGATCAAATTTTCATTCCTTCTTTGCAATATTTGGAAAGGATGTACATATTTTAGCTGTACAAAAATGCTTCATTTGGTTAACTGAAAGCAATTTAGAAATTTCATCAGCAAATGAGATTTTCGGTTTTGCTTATTTGAAATATTGTTGGAATGGTTTCTACATTTTGAGGATATTTTTTAATGGGGAGAATTTAGAAATATCGAGGACATGAATGAGAAGCTGGAGACTTCTCTGTTTCCTTAGTATCCGAATGATAGTGTCAAGGATGGTTAACATCCTCATCACCAATTACACGATCCCTTTGTGAGAGTTTCCTATTTAAGATGTTTGTAAAATAATTCATTTTGATCCTTAAAACCCATGTTATGTATATGTCTGTTCAGTCATTCTGTTTTTCATATGACTCGGCTTAAAGAGAGTTTCTCTGTTTAAAAAAAATCCATTAGTCAAAATCCAGACAAAAAATCCATTAGTCAAAATCCAGACAAAAAAATCTATCAGTTAAAATCCAGACAAAAAATTCCATTAGTCAAAATCCAAACAAAAAAATCCATTAGTCAAAATCCTGACAAAAAAATCCATTAGTCAAAATCCTGACAAAAAAAATCCATTAGTCAAAATACAGACAAAATAATTCGTTAGTCAAAGACTCAGTATATAGGCGAAGTACGCTTCTGGACAAAATAACTTGAAATGTTTGAGACATAAGCCTGAAGTAGATACTATAATTCACTGTAGTTTAACTTTCCAGATGATTTTCGGTGGATAGTGGACCAAATTTGAGTCTCGCTTCGACGAAACTTTTCACAACTAGTTCCCCTATAACGAGCAATTCACTGCTAAAACTTATATCGGGCTATCTGCTTTTAAACAACGTTAATAATGAGAACAAATAGAGGATAAAGCCCATTCTTCTTTCTTCGTTTGATGTTACTCAACATGACATGCCTTAAGTCATTATCTCATTAATGGGATAAGAAAATGTGTAGATTAAATTTTAAATCTTAAAAAAAATTCCTTTTTTTTAACATGAAGTGCAGATTCTAGATATCCATCATTTTTTTTCTTTTTGTTTTTCCCCTTGCACTTTTAATCAACTCATAAATAATTTTCTTTTTCTCATCCTTTGAATTGCAACATAGGAAAGTAAAAGATAGATTTCTTACTAAAAAGAAAATTAAAAAATTGCTTAATATAATATCTAATAATAGAAACCCCATTTAAGATTGATTTGAAAAGATGTAGATTTCCCATCTTTCTCAAACCAAAATCTCCGATTTCAACTAGCCCGTAATTTAAAAATGTACGATTTATACGAGATAAATATCTTTTATGCGGGACACACAGATGATCTTCTCCTTAAATAATCATTCCGTCATGGAAATAGCAACAATTGTTTATCAATATATTTTGATTAAAAAAATCAATTGCGTGATTTTTTATTCAAATTTTTTTATATGATTTTCATAATTCCGAAGTAAAAATGACATTGTTGGAAAAAAAGTAATCTGTTTTTCTTCAGTCATACTAATCAAACTTTTAGATAAATCTTAGAAATAGAAAGGTTTTTATATTTACCTTTCGGAATATAAAAACACTCAATTTTTACAAAATTGAGTGTAAGGACCGAATAAAAATGGGAATGGAGGAATATTGATACCTCTTTTAATTAGAACAGTTTCATTTATGCTTAGATTCTGAGGGTAATTAAGAAATATTTTTACAACTTCACGTCTATTTTGCTGACATCTTATCTAAATATTTATTTCCTAAATTAATGCTAATTCTTTTTCTTTCATATTGCAATCACGAATTCGTAGAGACATTCTGCCAAATGATGAACAAGGCTGAGCTTCAAAATATAAATCCTTAATTAAAAACTCTTTTTCAGAAAACTTATTTTGTGTTCACATAGACTAGCATGGACCTCTGAGAAGAATTAAAGTCAATAATAACGCCTTACTTCAAAGGTTTCATTTTATTACCTTGTCAATGAAAAATTTACTGTGATGTTATTTACTAAAATTTGAAATTGGTGTTGCATGTTCAGAAAGAAAAGAGTACAAGACCACTGCGCTTCTTTTTTTTAATGAAATATTCCAGAAAATTGGAAAATTTTCTCATATCTTATTATATGTTAAAATTGAAACACAGCACAACCTAGGCTTAGTCAGCCTTAGTTGCATTTTTGAGCTTTAACTTCGCTGGAGTTGAAATTAATCAATAAGATATATTATTTACTGCTTATTTCATCAGAAATAAAGTATAATCAATCATTCTCATATTTATAATGAATGTAAGAAAAACATTCAGGAATGATGGTTCGTTCTCGTAATATCTAAAACGGGAGTAATCAAAATAGCGTGTTTAGGATTAAAATACACAATTTGATACGAAAAAAATTCTTTTAACTGCGAAATTTTTTAAAAGCATATACAAAAATTTTAAGAAAGCAATATTTGCCTTTCACTGCTTATCTCGAAATTTATGCATTAAAATCGATATTTCTATCTTGGATTTTTTAATGCAATTTTTCTATCACAGCAATATATTTTGTTCTTTATTTTTATAACTATTCTTAATTCTCTGCAATATTTAAGCCACCGACTGATTTATTCTTAGACGCAAATATAAAATTTCACGCACAAATAATTTTCAGTTTAAATTTGTATTTTATTATTATGAATTCCATTCGCTTAAATATCCGATTATTTAGATAATCCATTTACTCTTTCATTTTCTTCGTCTAAAGTAAATGTGTTTTACTGGATTTTATACGAGTCCGTTTTCATTTTCCCCTTTCAAGTAGATTCTTTAATCTCCTGCATACATTAAAGTCCGATGGATATTTCTGTACATTTCTGTACAAATGTTCTATTAAAAGGATTTGAGATTTTTTTCCATCGGAATACATGGCAAGATTTTATTTAAAGACACATATAGAAATATCATTACGTACTTAAAATAGCCGGTACCTGTTGTTCGATGATAATTACTTTCATCATTATCTATCAAATGGAAAAATTCTTCTTTCTCACGCGAATTCCTGAATTATTGAAGAAATTTCAGCTTCAATATATATTTCGATATGGGAAATTTTTTTAACAATGAGGCAATAAAATCTGACATTGAGAAGAGTAATTTCTGTGATTATTCGGTTTATTGATTACTTAGATGATCTTACTAAGTTTCAAAGGTTTCTATGTAAATGTGTGAAATATATTAAAAAATAAGATAACGACTTAGAAAAAAAAGGCTGCAGAAATATCGAAAAAAATCTTGAAATGAAAAATTCCCAGAAGATATTTTAATTTCGCTTCCCCTTGAAGGCTAGAAATTATGCTTACATTTCAGCATGAAGATGTATTTAATAAAAAAGAATAAAATAATAAATTATGGTTTTTATGGCAGCAATTTCTATAGCTACTGTATAGTTCCATAGAGGATAAATAGAATTAATGATAATTTGAATATTTCAAAAACCCTATCTAATCACTTAAGTGGGCTAAGGCGCTGCGTGATTGAGGAATATCCTTCAAAAGGTTATGAATTCAGTTTCAAGATTGTGTTCTTGACACACATTATTCAAAATTTAGTTACAACCTTTTGCTCACTCCTAATGGTTTAAATGTGGAAAGTTTCCGTCTCTTGCTCAAAACTAAAAATAAATATCGGCCACTTCCCTCTAAAAATCCTCTAGAAAAACGGTATATCTAAAATATCAAAGAAAAAATCAAACTTCTACATCAGGCGATATATAGGTTCTCCAAAATCGATTTGATCAGTAGAAGTTGTTATATTTTCGCTTTCAGGCCTTATATTAATACGTAACATCAAGTATGATTCATCACAATAACAACCCAAAAGATAATAACTAAACATAACCCCCCTACAGCTTCTACAGGAAGAACACGGAATGACTAGTCATCGCTAATAAATAAGCATATATTATGATGCCAACCTTAAGAAAACCTCATTATAGCTCGGTCAATATTAATTCCTTCCGGTGGAAGTGCACTTCCCATGAGTCAGAGGGGGAGGGCGTCATTCAACTAGAAAACACTACCATAAATGTATCCAGCCACGAAGCGAGAACCTGCTTACATGGCCAACAATTTCTCATCTCTTTATTTGAAATATCCAAGGAAAAATGCACCTCAACGTATAAATCAACAGATGTTAAGAAGAAAAACAAGATGTCTTATACTCGGAAAAAATAAAAGTTGAAAAGTTAAAATTCCTTAAACTCAAGCAATATTATTTTTTATCGAATTAAATTTCAACAAAAACTCAGTATCTATCACACACATTCAAGACCCTTCATGAATGTGACTTTCGTGTTACTTGGTCCATGGCCAATTAGGTAAATCTTGCTAAATTTTTAAAATTTTGGATGATAATTCATATATGAAGAGAGAACAATAATATGCAAGAGAAAATTTATAAACTGTTTTGGCGAAGACTAATTTTAAAACAAGCCTTAAGTTATTGTGACATATACCTCTCAGTTCTCTGAAAGGATTTTCTATCTCAACAAATTCATTCAAAGAAATTTGAATTTCAGTAAGATATGCCAATTTTTTAATGATAAAATTCGAATAATCCTAAAGAAATTTTTAATTCAAGCATTAGGAATTCTTTGAAATAATTTTCAACAAGAATGAAAAATAAAATGACTCCTGTCTAAATACATAAAGTGAATACAAAAAATTAATTTCGTAAGTTTCTATTATATCAGGGCTTTCACTTATTTTAAGAAGCCCTTTACCATAATTCTTAAAATATCCAAGAACAAAATACATTGTAAAATTTTCCCTTTTTTTAAATCTATTTATAGATTTGCGCAAAATATATCTAGCTCAGACAGTCATTAAAAATTGAAATTGTTAAGTAATCAATAACTCCTTAAATTTTAAATGCTTAAATTATCACTTCCGTAAATAATTTAGAAATTTAAAACTTAAACAGTTTCTCTTTAGAAAGATTTTTTTCCGAGTTAATATTTAAAACTTAATGAGAGATCTACAATCTGAAACTTTTATCTTTTTATTTTCTCTATGTTTGTTGACGTCTATTCTAGATGAAATATTTTTCCTAAAAGGGACTTTCATCGGGAAATTCTATCTTGATGCAAATCACAAAATTCATAAACTATATTCGAGCAGAACTGTGTAACTTTTAAAATTTGTTCTGAAAAAGATTTTACTACAACCAACTGACCTCCATAAAATACTGAATAGTGTATCGTCTTCGTTTGAGGTTAGAACAAATTTTCATTAACATCGCAAATAGTTTGATATTACACAAGATAGAAACCATTTCAATTCGTGCATGATATTAAATGAAGCATTTCCTCAGGAGAGAAAATAGAGACGATTAGATAGAGACGAACAGACGATTAATATAGAAATTTCCGGCGACGTAACACAATATGCGTAGTTTATTTAATAGGTTCTTCATGTAAAGCTTAAATTCAACACTAATGAATTTACTTCAGGGATTCAATCCTTTTAACAAATGTTTTCAGCACTTAAATTATAAATATTAAGGAAAATGGGTATAAAAGCGATAAAATAAGACCTTGGGGAGAAGATTAATCTCCTCGAGACTTGAAAATGATATTTATTGGAAATATTATATTTATAAATCATATTTCTCACAACTTTGATGATAAATATGTTATAATTTTTCATATTTTTTTAAGTTTTGACCGATTTTTATTTTATTTTTAATCATTTTTAGTTTTTGCCCAATGTCTTTTTATTGTTTAATTTAGCTGTATTCAGAAACGTTCGAAAAACATGTTCATTCCGAAGAATTCTTTTTATTAATATAATTTAGAGTATGATGTGTTCAGCATATTCGAGAATTCTGTAAAAAGAGACTTTATTACTATCTCTAAAAATATTGACTAGAATTAATTTATATTTAATTATACTTCCAAGAAGCTTTCTTTCATTAAATGATTTTGCTCCTTCTAATAACGTAGAAAAATTACTTAATGACAAATCTTTTTAATATAAAAGAAAGGGAAAAAAATAAGTAGAAAAAAATATTTAAAAAATAAAGAAATTCCGTTTCTATTTCTTGCTTTCTCCTTTGGCAGATTAATAAAACTGATTTTCATATTTTCTGAAGAAAATTAATTACATACTCAAAAAAAAAAAACTACAAGTAACTGAAAATTCATGAAGCGCTTGTAAGATGAAATTTCTCATTGTAATGTAAAACCAAAAGCCCTCATGGAGATTAGGAATTTTAAAAAAACGAATATATATAAAAGACGAAGGCAATTTAAACAAAAATATTTACGGAGAAATTTAATACGTTATTTTGCGTTATTTTTAGCTTTTTCAACAGTTTAAAATTCACCTGTACAATAAATATTATTTTAAGAAATATTTTGAATAACAAATTTAATTCTTTTTTTTGGAAATATGATAAGTTTTATAGATTTTTTTACTTATACTTAATTATAAAATATAATACTTCAGCTAAAATAATGAGGGATTTAGAAACTCAAAGTTTTGATCATTACAGTGAATCAATTATTTTTTTCGAAAGATTCGGGTTTTTTTCAACTTTATCAATTATTTCTCTACAAAATAAAGTAGCTTAAATTCCTCTTCTGCATTTAATTAATAAATGATAATAATTATTTGGATACCTATTTTTATTTTGTAATATTGGAGAGAGGAAAAACATTTCAAAGAATTTCAATTATAAATTAAAGCACAGTGAATAACATGAAGACAATAACAACCTTCATTTTTAAAGATTAAATATCATAATTAAGTCATTCCCAAAAAATGTTGTTTACTCTACAAAAACAAATTAAATTCAGCTATCTTTAACTTTGTGATTAACCCGCTTTTTACGTTTTTTTATATTATTACTTTATTTTCAGGATATTACTTTAAGCACTCAAAACTGTCTGTCAAGCTTCTCATTCTTTTTTTTAATGTTGCTTTCATTTGAGGTAACACTACTTCCTCAGTGAAGAAAAGCGCCTCATTTTCTTTTCTTTCAAACTTTGAAGGTTGTCTGCTAATAATCTTTCTTTTGGTAAGCTTATTCTGTCGTAGTTGAAGTTTGCAGCAACCTTTTTTTTCTTTTTTTTTTTTTTTTGACAAATCACTCTTATTCTCTGTATGAAACCGTCATATTTGCGCGTTCGTGCTTAAAGCAAAATTGTTTCAGATGTAAAACACGTGGAAGGAGAACTATTGCAAAAATCATTTGTTTTCTTTTCGTTTAATGTTGAATAAAATGTAGTTAAGGGGGAAAAGTAGTTTTCTTCATAAAAAAATTTATGTTTAAAAATCTTCAAAAATCTTGAATTTAATCATATTTGATTTTAATTGTAGGCAAGGAAAAAATACAGGATTTTGCCTGAATATATACATAAAGAAAATGGTTAAACATTAATTAAAGGCTTTTAAATGAAATAAGTTCCTTCTGAAAAGTCTGTTGAAAGTAGCAACAACTATTTGTAGTTACATAGCAAGATTATTTATGATTATTTATTATTATTGATACCATACTTAAAAATTAATTTATATAAACGGATATAAACTTAGATTTTATATATAGAAATTTAAAGACTGAACTAATAATTGATTTACTTGATTTCTTAAAGTTACACATTAATACGTATATATTTGCTTATATGTATGTATATTATTTAATTTAACATTATTTTCAAGATTTATAAAATGCAAATTTGTCAAAGACCGAGGAAAAAAACAAATAACTTTCGCATAGCTAAACTTTAAAAAATCTTCTATCAAGGTTAGCTGAGAAAATAAATCAATTTCATTCAAAAATTTATTACAAGAATTAATTATTTATTTGCAAAAGGAAGATCTTCAGAAATGAAATTTACAGACTTAAATAAAGAGAAACATTTCAAGAAAATTTAATTTATTTGTTTTCTTTATTTTTTATTCGTACTTATAAGTAGGGTTTTTTTTAAAAAAAAGGTGAAATATTCTTTATAAAAACATATATTAATACTCATATAAGAAGCTATTTTCTTATTAATTATTAATTTTAAAAAGGATATTTATCTAAAACCATCTAAAAAATTTTATAAGAATCAACAATAACTTTTGTTTTGTAACATATTTGCATCTAGAGATTCTCATGTATAATTTTTCTATGTTTAATTTTAAGCAATAATATTCTTTCACACGTATCCCATCACTTTCAAGAAATAAGAAAATTCTTTAGAAAAGTTATTTGGCATGACATAGTAGATGAAAGAACTTTTAAAATAGCATTTCCAAAGATAACTAGGCATTCTATTGATTTTAATCTGCAAATATTTAATACCAAGTTTAATAATACGGAAACAATATCTAAATAGAAAATGCTTCGCCTATGCGTTTTTTTATTTCGTCTTTACAGCGAAAATGTGAACATTTTGTTTTTATCAATCATCTTGGAAAGTCAGAAAGGAGTACAAAACAAACACACTTAACAGACGCTCGCACAAATATTTGGACATTTTTTTTCCATTCGGTAAACTAATTTCAGTTTCATAGCATTTTCAAAATACACAGTTGCACAAATATGAACAGTTGTCTATTTTCTTTTAAAATTGCACCCAACTTTTGTAGAATTCCATTTATTGCATTATTGAAAGGAAAAATTTCGTTTGTATGTTCTTCACTTTTTTGGAACTTTTATTCGCCAAGAGATATCTTTTTTATTTTCGAAAAAAATATTATTAAATTGTTAAAATAACAATTTCATTACCATCTTTTTAACTTCATTTCACCCAACCAGATTTCAATCTTTTAGCATTTGGTGTCCAATTCATTGTTTCAACTTCATCGTGTCCTCTCTCATCTAAATGAATTTGAAATTTCTAATATTTTTGATTGAGATGTCTATTCTTTTGCTCATGTGTATAAGTTTTAAATGATGATATTCTATGTTTGCATTAAAACGAATGTATGTTTGGTTTTAATCATTAGATTTGAGTAACTTTTTTTTAATGTTTTATTTTCCCCCATATTTTTTATCCATTTCTCCTCTTTGTTTCTTTTTCCTCTAAAGATCTATTCCCAACTTTCTTAGAAATTGTTTTACTCTTTTTTGGACTTTCATTCTTAATTGTAATAAATTTAAATATAACTCTTAACGACAGATTTATAAAAATGGCCGACTTTGATTTAAGTGCGCATTTTAAAGCAATGTAGTGCATTTTGGTTTAATAAATTATTAAAGCTAAAGTAATCAATATGTATTTCCTTCTTAATTAATAATTGTCCTTATATCCTGTTTATGCCAGTTTTCATGCCTTCAATCCTTATAGGTTGAGAATGATAGCCTTCCTCTCTTTTTCACTTCCGTATAAAAGTTAAACTTACAAATGAGTTTATTTTTAACTAGTAGCCTTTGGTAACCAGTCGGCTTGCCGTAAATACTAGGTGTATTTAATTTTTTTTCAATCCCTTAAAAATACTTTTAGATGTATGATTCTATCAAACAGACTTAAAGCCGTGGTATTTTAATTTTAATTGTTTCATAGATTTTCTGCTCATTACGAACAAGAACTACTATAATGCAGACCATTTTCATGACATCCTTGAACTATCAAAAAAATGTTCTATTCATCTTTGTTATAAATTTTGTGGTATTATGATTTTACTCTTTTGTTCGTCCTTTAAATTTTTCAGGTATTAACGGAATCTTTCAACAATGGAGCAATTATAACAATTAAATATTATATGAAGCAAAGAAAAGGGTTTGAATTTCAGAAAAGCAATGCAATCTATTGTTAAAAAATAGGCAAAAAAAATATTTTTTTAAAGCCGAAATTCGCAGAAAAAAATTCGGCACTATTAAACTGGTTTCAAAATGACATTTTTTTAAAATTTTGAACTCAATTTAAAATTCATTTTTATGCAATAATATTTTTGAAGCTATAAAAAAACTCCAAAATCCAACTTCTTTAATTAATTAAAAATTTCCGATTAAAATTTCAAAACAATTTTTCTGAGATAAACACTCCCACATTTTAAAGTATATGTATCAAATCTATTAGATGTATGTCAAACAATCTGGGACATCAGGAGCCAAAACACGCACTAACACATAAAAATTCATGTTTATAATTAATTGAAGTAAGAAATTAATAAAATTAATGCCAATATAATCAATTCTTGTGAATCTGAAGGGACTTATTGTCATCTGTTTGGATTCAATTCCTTTCATGTTTGGGGATAACTGTCATTGCCAGAGGTTTATTTTAAGCAATTCACTCTCTATATATTTATATATTGAATGCTTGCTATACTTGTGATTTCTAATTCTAGTCTAACACCCATAGTACTATAGATTTCTAAGGAAAGAGGAAATCGAATGTCGATTGAAAGTGTTTCTATGACGACAAGCTTATCACAACAAGTACCGTTACAGGTTAGCGCCGAAAAAAAGCCGAAGATTCGTTAAAAAAAATAACTATCAACAGTCTGTAGATCAAGACGTTACTTAGAGCTGTCTATTCAATCCCGACTATTGTCCATAAAGCTTACTTATCATTCCTTTACTATGTATATAGAAAAGACAACCTCCAACAATCTGTATAGTAAAAAAATATATTTATCGCATTGTTCTGAAAAATCTTTCTACGATATAAAACTCGATAAATAAGGAAATAATTTTTTTCTGTTAATAATAAAATGGGATAGCAATTCGTTCTTTCTTCTTGAGAACGTCGCCGTGAGAATTTAACTAAAGTGCAGGCAGTTCCGGCAAAAGCCAATATTTTCACTTATTCGAATTTCTTCTTTGTCTTAGATGGCTGGAACAAAGGCCACTCTTATTAATATTAGCTTTCCTTTTTCTTTTGTTCCATCGGAAATTTCACTGAAATACATTTGCTGGTGCTAAAAGAAGCGATCGAAATTCTCTAAATATAGCACTAAAATGCTTTGAAATGCGATGATCTGATTGAAAAGAAGTGCTTTAAATGTATTTGCCTTCTCAATAAGCTTTTGCTAATGATTTAAAAACCGATAAATTCTGAAAAAGGATTTTATTCCTTTTCTTTCTAGCTTTTCTCGATTGAAATTAGCACTCTTGCTTTGTTTAAATTTAGGAAACAAGATATTGGTTTGCCTTTGGGTATTTACGCCAAAAAATGCCATCATTTGTGAAACAGCTTAAACTTTCGGTTTTTCCTTTCGTATTTAGCTTTTATCATTTTTAATTATGTTTTTTTATTTATTGTGAGTCTGATTACACTTTTTATTTATTATATTAAGATATTTGTTTGGTATTAGATATCTGTATTTGAAAGAGGGGGTGAGAAAGAAAGCTATCATCTAAAAACTGCTGAATTATTAGCTTTCTTTCTATTTAATTTCGAAATCATTTGTTGTTCCTAAAAGAAATATTATGGTTTCGTTTTCTTTATCATAACTCACCTTACAGTAAATAGGATGTCACTTAATTATGAATTAATAATACATATACTTATTCATATTTTTTTAATTATTATTAACCCTTTGCACTCGATGATGCCTCTCGGGCACCATTCAAGACGGTGCATCATTTTGACGTTTTATTTATTTATTTTTCAATTTTGATTATTGAAAACAACTACATAATGGTGAAAAGACTGAGAAATTTAATTTTACACTAACACACACACACACACACATTTGGAGCAATAAACAAGCTCTTGTATATCGAATTACTTTTCCGAGTGCAAAGGGTTAAAATAGTTACTGAATCAATTTTGTTAATGGCAGTATTTGCTTTCATCGGTGAGAATATTAAAACCTTTTAAGTTTCTTCGTATGAGAAAAGAAAATTTAGAATCAAATCATTTTCTCTTCATACGATAACAAACAGGTCATATTTTTTCATTACAAAAATCGTGTATATATTATTAATTTATCAAAAGGTATTTAAAAAATTGTTTCTCTTATTTGATTGATACCCAAAAGTGCATTCATTTCATGTGATATTGCTATAACATTACAAACTTCAAAGAGGAAACCTCGTCATATGCACTGAATGGCCGAACCACTCGGGATGCACAACATTGGGCATTGTAGCCGATACTTAAGGATCCTCATTAAGAGTAATGCAAGCACCGATCCCTCTTACAGAGGTATAATCCGTCGTTGATGACGGGTCCCGAAAACAGGCAACCATTTTCGTACTCACTAGACAAGAAGCAACAACCTGCGTACTAATACAGTGAATTCTCATGTCAATGTCTGAAATGTCTCGCAATGCGATTCTCATATGATAAACACAACTGAGATTATTATCTAAAATCTAACTGCCCGTTGTTTTTTGCAGTAGCGTGCTTTCACATTTTTTTTTTTACTTCTTCAAGATAGACAATAAATTAAAAACATGTTTCAATGATGTTAACGAATGTAATGCAATCCTGTCGGCTTTCTGGAGCAGAGGTAGCTCGTATTCCTCGTGTTCTGGGAGTCCCAGGCTCAAATCCCGGTTTGGGTATGGTTGTTCTTCTGTATGCTATATGTGATATGTGTGACTGTTCCCTTCTGTAACAAAGGGCTGTGTAAGCAAATGTGGTGAATGTGTAGCTAAGTCGCCCTCTTGGCCCTAGTTGCCGCAACTTCGAAAACAAGAGACGCTCCTTTCGGCTGAAATCTGCTACTGTATCAGCGGGGGGCTTGTCCATAGGCAAGTTCCATAAGTAACAACAACAATATAATCCTTACTCAACTTTATCGAGCTCCAAATAATTTAAAGACGTTGTAAAGGAATAAACATTTATGCGTCACAAAAAACCGTTGATTCATTAATGTTGCTTCTTTTGCCAGGCATCAAATATGTGCTCTGTATTCTACAGTAATAGAGCTGTACATGTGACTTGAATCTAGTTTTTATCTAAAGATTATCTCCGTTTGACTGCGCATTTGACACTAATGGTATAAAATGGTGGACGAATCCAAATGACTAAGCCATTTGTAGGATTCCTTGAAAAGATGTTGATTGAATTGGTTAGTTTGTATATCTATATTTTTATGAACTACGTCATATTAGATTATTTTTTTGAAATTTAGATCTTTTTTCTTATTTCTTATAAACATTGGTTTAACTAATCATGAAATACACATGAAAACTATGGCCCGTATTTTAAAGAATTCCATACGACTAGATGGTGTCATTCCTATTTATAATTCAAAACAATTTTAAGTTTAATAGCACCTGTTTTTTTCTATAAACGATTGAAATGAATAGCAGTCTTCAATACGGAGCTTTATAACAGATTATTTAGCACAAATTAATTTTATTTATTATCGTAAAACAGCTAAGTAACTTATGGGTTTTATTAAATATCTCTATCCTTTAAACAATAATTATTACAAATTTGAAATATATAGGCAAGTTATAACAACAAAAATGATAAGATATTAATATTTAAAAAACCAATAAATAATCTTAAAGGACGTTAAATACGTCTTGTCATTAGAAATCAAAACATATTTCTGAAATTACTATCAAAGTAAAGTGAATAACAATAACATAGAATAATAGATAAGTAGTTAAATTGTAGCCAATAAATTTATTAATGTTAAATAGGACAAATAAACATTGCATCTAGTAAATCGTTTGAAAATTGAGATTTTAAATATTTTAAAACTGGATATTTAACAACGAAAATTTTAAACACCGAACTCCACCAAAGCATTATCAGTTTAATAAAAATGGTAAGAAAGTGTCAATTTTTCGAAGCTTTAACTTTTATCTGTTCTTTATATAACTGATAACAAAAAGCTGATGAGTAACGAGCAAAAAGATAATGATGATAAAAAGCAATAAAACACCAATTATCAGTAACAATTAAATCCTTATATGAAGCATCCACCTGGCATTGTAAGAATGAAAACGTTAATTTCCTAATCAGTAGAATCCAACTTCATTTGCTGAGTATTTTTTTCTCAATTGAATTCGTACAAGTATTAGGGTATGCTTTAATACTTACGCAAAGATGAAACAAATAAAATTTCTATTTCTTGAGTGTCGGCTGATCGATAAATCACTAAACTCTACATTTGATTGGTTGTCAAGAGCGTGTAATCGTTCTAATCCACACATGACAGGCTGGAAAATTTGAGAAGCATCGCAGATGGCTTAAACGTGTCAAGTCTGACTAAAGACAGATTGAGGTTCCCCGTATGAATACACTACTTTAGAGCTACTTTTTAGCTTGATATGTTTTCAGGGGATAAGCAAGAAACAAAATTGGGTCGCAGACAGTTTATTGTGTAAGCATTAAGTTATGAGTAGAATGTATAAAAAAATTGTGTAGGATGTTCATTATCTTTTTGCAGTCATTGAATTATTATTTTAAGTATTGTTTTCATCAATTGACATTTTTTTTAAATATTTTATATACCTTTTCACAGATTTTATGGCAGATATTTTAGTGGAATTAACCCATTCGCTGCCAACCACGAATATACTTGTGTTTGGCAGGGTGTTACCCATTGCCAGCACGAATATTCTCGTGATACTTTCAATATATTATAACGTACAACTTGTCAAACTTGCAAACTTTTTATGGCCACAAACATAAATATACAAGTGTAAAAACTTCAAAAAAGGCTACTTTATTTAACCCATTATTTGCCAAGCCTAAATTGTATGAGGTTATTCCAATTGCCAACAACGAGTATACTCGTGTTTGATTTTATGCTAGTAAATGATTATTTATGACAAAATATGTGAATTTATTTTGAAAAAATAAAACTTAGATAAACAATAACACTCAAAACAGAAATGGCAATAGGAATAACCTCATACAATTTAGGCTTGGCAGTGAATGGGTTAATACTAAGCGTTATATTATTAGCAAACTGTATTTATTTTTTAAATAAAAATATCAATAACAGTTATTTATTGATTTTTGATAACTATTCCCGGGTAAATTATGAAGAATACTTTTTTTAAAAAAATTTAAAACCTTTCGAGGTGTGCAAATGCAAAAATGAGAGAATGCTATGAATAAAAAAGTACAAAGCGCTTGAAAAAAAATCTTGATGTAATATCCAGGGTAAGGGCATTATTTGTGGAAAAAAAAATATGCCAATTTAAAATTGCTGAAATTTCTATAAATATTACAAAATTTTAATTCTTAAAAAATGGACACATTTTAATTATCAATTTGAACTAAATTTAATTGAGGCATTTTTTTACATATTTTAAGGCATATTACAGTAAAAAAAGCTTCAAGTATAAATAATAAGAGAATATTTCAAATAATTAATAATTCAATAATCTTCGTAACTTTTTTTTTTCAGTTACATTCAAAAAATTTCTTGCCATGCCGTTATCAGCATTGATTGTTTCTTTCAGGTTAACCACTTTTATCGACTTATTTTATTCAAACTGTCAAAAGCATAAATCTATTCAGGTTGTTTACAACAAATGTAAACCATTTATTTAAATATGTATGTTCTTGTAGAGCAACAACTGATGAAAACATAATAGACCTCCTTATTCGAATAACGTAATAGTGAGAAAAATCTCTCTTTTATTATAAATATTTAAGTGGAAATATGAAATGTGTAAGCGTGACTTTTGCTTAAAATGCACGCACACGATAATACTTAATAACAATGTAAGATTACGTGATCTACATTCAGTTTTCATCCAAGAGAAGTTCGTCTCAGTAGATTAGTGAGAGGAAGCAGCAAGGTTTATTTTCTTTTATTTCAACAAGATTGCGTGAGCACTCAAAGATAGTGTCCAACTCACTATAAACACAAGCAATTCCAATCCCTGTACAGTAGGTACTTCATATAATGTTGTCACGGACATACTTTGTGAGTTAGTGGAGGAAAAAGCGCAGATTTGTGAATGACCTCAAAGACACGGATTGTATTTTAAGCAGATCATTGTGAAAAAAGCCTAGCCATAAGGAGTATCATTGCGTGCTGCGCTAGCGTACTTTTGATCATCAAAAAATAGACCCATAGAAAGATTTCTTGCGTGTCTGGCAACCTCAAGGCTGTACTCACAAAAAGGATTATAAAAACACAATTTGATTAAATGGTAACAAAAAATGGGTCGCCTTAAGAGCGCCAACATGATTTTCAGACATCGATTTTAATCAAATTTAATGATGAAATCCCGTTATCGATATTTTTTAAACCTACTTCAGGAAATATTATACAATTCATTCGTTACTTAATTAATATATTGAGCAATTTGTTTTTTTTTTTCTGAATGATCATTAAAAATCATAACTAAAAAGTCCTTAACCCTTTAAAGAGTCATTTTTTTCTATTCATGGTATATTAAAATATTTTTATGATTCAGATTGGCATAAGAAAAGTGATTCATTTAAATTATTAGATAAATTTAATTAGATTAATTAATTAATTTGGTTAATTAATAATTCAGGAACAAATAAAAGCACAGCATTTTATGTGAGGTAAGGAATTGAAGTACTTAAGCTTCTGTCTTACTAAAAAATGCATTA
>JAOUZG010016587.1:15726970-15749132 GCA_026289955.1 Argiope argentata | reverse complement strand
TTGAAAGGGTTAATAGAAACTTATCCATAGGATTTCATAGATTATATGTATTTAAGCAAATTCGATAATTGTCTAGATGATTATCTTTTAAGCAGATTTTTGCGTAAATATAAAAGCTAAATTCAAAATTATGAAAGATATATATTTATTTTTTTAATTAATTTTGGAAGCAAGAACTGAATTCTGTTCCTTTGAAATCAAAATTTAAAATATTATGAATAAAAATAGTTTTTAGAAAAGTTCGGTTTTTTTCTTTGACAGAATGGGTGTTGAATTCTTTTGAAATATTATTCTTATAAGTCGAAAAAAATTTATCTGATTTACAAAACAATTTCCCGGTTTTGTAGACCTCAGAATTCAAAAAGACACAAAATATTGAATGGAACCCAGTCGCAAAAAGTTAAATTTTCTGCGAAAAGATGAATAATTTCAAAATTTATAAAATGAAAAAAAAAATCACTTTCAAAATATAAATTATTCTGAGGGAAAAGATGTTTACTTTAAACTATGTTTTTCAGTAAATCGTTCGTATCAAAAATATTCTGTCATTCACTTGCAAATTTTCCCTTTCTTATACCAAAAATATAGAAATAACAAAATCTTGACATATTTCATCATTTTAAGCATTTATAAAAACAGAATTTTGAGAATACAGCATTATTTACGATGAAATTGCTTTTCAAATTTTATAGCCCTCCCAATTAGAATTAAACTAATTTTGAATTTACTTTAACGATCCATTTCAATGCTAAATATTTGCTTTACTAGAGAGAAGGTATAAAAAATTACCTTAGAAAGATATTTATTAAAGTTATAGTCAATTACTGCTTGAAATATTTTATCTAAAAAAATACTTAAAGACGAGGAAATTTTTTATCCCCGAAATAGGATTTATTGATATTCAACCAAAATTGCACTAACATTACGTGGATTAAAAAACATTGAATTAAAAAAATTGATTTCAAATTTTTTTCATGATTTTGATGTTTTAAAAGATTTTAAATCACATATTCCTTCCGTTTTTCAATTCCTACTATTAGCTCACTTTCTCCCTATATATCTATATCTTGTTCAAATTTTCAATCGTTAATAAAACAATTTGTATTAATTCAATCCAGTTCAAGTAAATTTTTAAAAACTTGTAATGGGTGACATTTCATGTTAATACAGCTTTTTCAAATGTTAATTCATTAATTTTTTATTAATTAATTAAAAACTAACTTTCTCGGTAAGAATCTTTGCTTCCATAAGTAACGAATTCTGTTTGTTTTTTCCCTACACTAATGAGGTTAAGCTTAACATATTTTCGGTTGATTATTTTAAACAGTTCTGTTTATTTTCATGATGTTTGATGCATTTAAAATTAAATATTGTTAATTAATCGACTTTTTTATTGATTCATTTTGAAGTACTTTCGAATTAAAATAATACAGAATAAGGAAGTCCGTATTGGGTACCCCAACTGGTGTAGAAAAATCACGCATTTTGCGTTGCTACAGTTGATTTTGAATCCTTGATTGGCTATGAAAATTCAATGCTAGTTTAATTTTTTGATCATTTATTTATGGTAATTGAAAAAATTAGGCCGGGATAGTATGGTTGGTAGGGAGTTGGATTCGCATTTCTATGGTTGCGTGTTCGAACCACATATATAGAATGGAAAATTGATAGGAAATTCGCTTTCTATTGTTCCGCTTAAAATTTTGATTCAGTCATATTTATGCATAAATTACTTGTAATTATTTCGTAAAAAGTAACTAAAATAAAAAATTTCTTTGTTAACCAAAGTAGGAATAGATTTTTAAAAATTGTTTTTTATATCACTTGTTTGTTTTGAATACATGATTAATGTAATTTTAATCCCAATTTCAGATGCACAATATATCATATTTTTGAATATGTAAATAACGATTATAAATGAATTGAGTATTTCGTATTACATACGTTTAAAATAAAATCATTTTTTTAAATATTTATAAAACACTAACTAATGGAATTTAGCTCATTAAGGGTGTGACTTTAAACAAAGTTACACTAATATATTTAAACACAACCAATATATTATCTTATTCATACAAAAAATGAGTAAAAAATAAATTTCAGAAATACGAAAGCAGAAATAAAAATTAACTACTTTATCATTTCACACTGAAAACGGTCTATTTTTGTCAATTGAGAAAATTTCTGCATTAATAGAAAATATTCGGAGATTCTAGAGAAGAAAAAAATGAACACAAATTGACTGTTCTTACCTCAAGAGACTCTCCTAAAGAATGTGAGTAAAGAAACTCGAAAGAAACGATGAAATCACGAGTATATATACACTTATGTATAATTGACTATCCAATCATTTCCACCTGATTTAAATCATGACTTAACGTTTTTCAGCTTTCGTTTTTCTAAGAATAATCATGTATTAAATTTCTTTATTGCGTGATAATGCATTCGAAAATCATGTGCTTGTTCCATATAATATCTTTTTTAGTTTCTCATGCATGAATATGTAAAAAAAAAGATTACAATCTTCAAAACATTTGGCAGAGAAGCTTTATTAAATCTCCGATTTTAAAACCTATTTGAGTGTAAAAAGGGCATTTTTAAAACTAAATAATCATGCCTGACGTGTAATTTGTGTGATAAAATTTATAAACCTGTACAGAATTTTTGAGATTAGGCTGCACTTTCTGTCTACTTGTCTATCCATGTATATGAGAAAGCATTAACTAATAAAGTGAAATAGCTAGATGAATGGAATCTGGTGTGTGTACGAAATTGATATACATATTTCGGATTTTGGATGGGAAAAAAACGTATGGGGGAAGCATATGAAGAAAAACAGTTTTATTTTAAAATTGTAAGGAAAATTGAATTTTCCGATATCTATGGGCATTAAATAAATCATTGATAATGATGTCGCGTCTTCTTTACGACGGAAGGATTGCAGTAGCTTCTGAGAGTATGGATCCTTGTGCACCCGAGGGCAGAAATCTGACTTCTAGCTCATATGAAGGTGACACACACTTGCACAGCCTCTTTTTCCATAGGGGGGGCACAACCAGCCCTGACCTCGATTTGAACCCGGGAAGCCCAGATCACGAGGAAGACACACTTCCTTTGTACCAGGATGCCGGCAAATAATTCAATAAAATACATATAAACTTATTTAAATCGGATCTCTCAAAATCTCTAAGATTAATTGGTTTGGAAAAGGGGACCTCAATACTCTTTATTTAATAGACCAATTTTCAACATACTCTGAAACGCTTAGAATATTTTATTCTATGGAAACAGGTTTTTACCGATTTATAAAACATGAATTCATGAATAATGAAGTTTTATTACACATCGGGAAATTTGTGTCAGCTGAAAAAAAAATGATACTATTTGTTTGCATATTAATTCGGGAACGTGCAATTGAAGATTCTCCCGTTTCCATGGTGACTATTTTAAATTCAAAAGTGTAATGAAATGCCATGATCGGTTTTTAGAATGTGGGAATACGTAATAATGTGTTGCAAACCCCCAGAATTGCATAAATTCGTTCTTATAAATGATGAATCAGCAACATTTTTGCTTACATTCTGTTTTCCGTGCATTGAGATAGTAAATGCGGTTCATGTCTGCTGAAGCAAAATTAGTTGTTTTCAAAAATAGTGAAATTTTAAACGAAAGCCATCGAATACACTTTCAAACTGAAATTCAGGCATATCATCATACTTTTCAAGTATGTAAGTGAGAATTCTTTGACCATCTAAGACATACAGATGATTCAACAAAGAAAAAGTATCAGATGATAACTGTATATACTATGGAAATTGATTATAAGAAATTTAATAATTACTTTTTTTCATTTTGCTTCTAATATTTAAATCATTTATATGTTCAACTTTATTTTTCTTTCGTGCATTCAGTCTTCATATAGAAAACTAAGAGTAAAATGGCACGCCTTTTTTTTCTTGTTCAATAGATTAGACTCATAGAAAGGTTATACTTTATTTCTTTCTGCTCAAGCACAGTATCAAGGCATTTATTATTTTACACTGTGACTTTCAACTGTGTAAATAAGGAATTGCAAAGTTTGTGAATCGTTAGAAGCAAGCTTTAGCCCCTTAATCGGTGTATTTTCCTTACTATCTAATAAGATACCTTCTATTTTGGGAATATTTTCTTATTTTGATTCAAATGGAAATCCATAGAATACTTGGCTTATCTATGTATTCGAAGTCATTTTACTATTGAATTATAATTGTTCTGAATGATTTATTTTTTGTTTACAACCATCAAAATTCTATGAATCGATGCACGTACGGCGTACGGGTAAACCGGTTAAGGAGTTAATGTTTTTTCCGAGAAGATAATTTTTTTCGTTTCCTCCAAAATTTAAGAATAACTTTTAAAAATTTATTATTGGTTAAATATTAAAATACAAAATATTGTACTATAAATCTTTTCTTGTAAATAATTTCCTCGCATTTGAAGGTATTTTAATCCTTCAACTCATTGTTTTCTTATTTCCCAGTCACAATTATGTAATTAAACGATAAAGAGTGGCTGAAAAAATAGTAACAGTTAAATTTGCAAAAATTTATTCTTCTGTTAAATTTCTTATCAAATTGAATTATAAATTAATTATTTCTTAGTGAAAATGCCTCCCTTAAAATTTACGTAGATCAAATCAAGCTAGTAATTATCTTAAATAAATTAAGCTAGCAATTTAATTATAAAAAATTTCATAAAGACAAAATTTAAATTAGGGACAAATGTTGTATTATAAGTTATTGCACCCTCACGATTATAGAACAAAAGGCACTTCTGCTTATAAGCATTCTGAAAATAACTACATTGTTTCTGAAAATATAAATTGTCTTTCACCGAAAGAAAACTCTTAAATATTTAAAATAAGATGCTCTTAAATATACTTTAAAACTGTATCCTATGAAGATTATCAAGAATAACACAAAAATCTTCCCAATAACAAAATAAACGTAAATTAAAATAAAAAACACATAGCAGGCTAAAACTAAAGATAAAATTCCATAAATAAAACTTAAATTAAAAGATTCTTGAAAGAAAATTCGATGCATAAAAGTGATGAGAAATTCCGAGTCTAGAAATTGGAAATTTTTATCATTTTCTTACTGAAAACAATAATACATAGTTAATCTTTGAGGCTTACAGAAGACAAATGAATTTAAATAACGAAGAAACTAAATTTGGATTTACTCATGAGAAATGTAATCTCTGATACGCATTTGAGCAAAATATTTTGCCGAAGCCTTTTCAAATTTATAATCATTTTTACTCAAAGAGGATGAAAATTCTTCAGAAATGTTTGAAATAAATTTGAAGCAGTGTTAGTTAGAAATGCTTCCGTTATTTAGTAATTGATTTAAACTGGGTTTTTAATTATTAGTTGTCGTTGTCATCTTTAGTATTTCAATAATTTTATAAGATCATACTGACATCAATAAAAACCAAAGTAAAATTATTAATCGCTTTTTCTTTTTCATTTCTTTGTGTAGAAATTATATCTTTGGAGTAATTTGATACTAAGTTTCATTATGAAATATGCTTCTGTGGTAAATAATTCATACGCAGTTAAGCCTTCGCGCATAAAAAAAAATAAAGAAAATTTCGGTTGTGATAATGAGAAGAGAGAAATGGATCTATACAATTAATCACAGAAGAGATTATTAATTTTGTAATAATTATCTTATGGCGTGATAAGAAATCATCACTGCGAGCGTGAAAATGTTTTTCCCACATACACGTAACCCCGCTAAAGACATTTATTTTGCAAGCATAGACTCGCGAAAGTGGCTTCTAATTACTTTTAAAAACATATTTCTCAATTAATCGTTTTCTTTTTTCTTTTTGTTCTTTCAATAAGAGAGGCTGTTTCCTTAAAAGAGGTGAAATATCCAAAATAAAATACTTTCTGCAAAGACCAAATGTACATTATAAATGCAAAATTTATAATATACATCATATTTATTTAATGCATATGATACAACTAACTATAAATCTGGTAAAATTTGACAAGGACATTTGATTTTACTTAAAAGTATACTTGAAACTTCCAGAAATTTCATTCAAATGAAATTTCTAGAATAGTAATATATAAAAACTAGTGTATAGAAATTTAATTAACTTCTCTTTTCCAAACTAGTAATAAATGTATCTTTTAAGAATTGTAAAATTATAAATGTTAAATATTCAGAAATTATTAGAGAAGTTTTTATTATTCACATTAAATATTTAAGAATTATTAATTTTATTGGCTTGAACATTCAATCATTTTTATTATTAATTTTAATAACAAAGATTTAATTTCATTTAGTTTGCTCTGTCAACGAATATATCCGTATTTTACGAACAACTTATATATGTATCTATATTTTTTTAGAAAAACATAGTTTCACATTTTAAAGTTTGATGGTATAAATTACTTGTACTTTATAAAAAATTATCAAAACTTTCAGAATATTAACTCTCTAACAATACGTATTTGATGCCTGCCTGAATATAAGAAAAAAAAAGAAATTTAACCTTTTTCGAAATTAATTTAATTAAAAAATACTTTATAAATACCCTTGATAATAATTTTAATGTAAAAATCATAAAGGATGAAATTTAAGGATACTGAAATTTCTCATTCTAGATATTTACAATTTTAAGCGACCATGTTTAAATGTATACGAATAGACAACCTGGGAGACAGACAAACTTTAAACAGAAACGATACGAAATTTAATGCATAATCGCAATTCTAGTGATAAGATCATATGCCAAATTTCATCAATCAAGCTAAATGTTGTAGCATTTGACGGAGAAATGAACTCCCGATGAATTTTCTATGAATTTTCAATGAAATTTTCCATATGAATTTTCAGTATTGAAGCTAGGATTGCCTATGAAATTCCATTAGCCAATTAAGTTTAGTTTCTCATACCGCGATCAAAATAACTCCATAATAAACAAGATTTTTTTTTCTCTGTATTTTCCATGTTTTAAACTTAAAAATGTGTCAGTAGCACGATATCATTTTATTCTTAATGTGACAATACTTTCTCTTTCTGTATCTACGAGAAAGTTTCTATTTCTGTATGCGAGAGAGAAAAAAAAAATAGATGTTTTTACAAGTTTTCTCCAAAGAAAAAACATCTTAATAAGAAACTTTTCGTAAACACTTTAGAATGATCAACACCTGGAATCTTTCTTTGAAAGCAAATATAAAATCTGTTAAACTGAAAAATCTTTGAGAAAACAGAGCTGCAGAAAAAAAAAGCGTATTTATATTTTCATCAAATAATAGGCAAGAAAAAAAAGAAAGGTTTCTCGACATGTTTTACCAGTTTATCTTATTACGAAAGATTTTCATTTTAAACGCTTCCACAATTCGTTTCTTAACTTTCTTATGAGTTGAGTCTCATGTTTTTTGTCTTTAATTTAGTAGTTTTATTTTTCTTCAAACACGACTGGTGGAGGAACGTTTTCGATTCTGTAGAATTAAAGTTCTTTTTCTTGTTAAATAAGTATAGAGGAAGTGGAATATGTGTTTGCGTGCGAGCTTGAAATGTAATAATGATTGTTTGGCTCACACCATCTTACATGTTTGAAACAGACGTTTAAGCTTTTTCCGGATGTTAAAGAAAAAAAATGATGGATTGAATTAAACGACAGCTGAATCTTAAGAATTCAAGATTTGTTCTCATGTACGTGCCTAGTTTAATGTTAATAAATTTCAATAACATTTTTATAGTTTTTTTAAATGTGTAAAAGAGTACATTATGCCTCAAAAAATAAATATGAAATAAATTTCTTCCCAATGGTTATCTATATTGATAAAAATGCAACTCGAAATGCGTTGCTAAGCGCAAAACTGGAGAACGGCTTGACCGATTCGGCTAATTTTTTAAAAATATTTTCGTTAAGACATGAGGATGGTTCTTATGGAGAGAAAAAATGAAAAAAAAACTGCTTGGAAAATAGTTAAAACGACACTTTTCTTACTTTCCCGCCAAAAATCTTCATTTCCTTCTCCCACACCAACGGAGTAAGATAGCAGGAAGTAATAAATTATGATTTGTTTAGAAAAAAATACGCGAAGTCAGTTGGTTTTCTTTCATAGATAACGGGATGTTTAAAAAAGAAAGAAAATAGTTGCTTTTATTATTAGTCGGTATGAATATTTAATCTATGCCTGCTCAAAATAAAGCCTGGGCAGGGGAAAAAAGTAATAACAAAAGGAAAAAAGGGTTAATAGAAAGAAAAGTAGGGAAGGAAAAAAGGATAGAAAAGAAAAGAAGGGTGTGTGCGTCACCATTATTTAGTCTGTGTGAGGCATTTTCCAAGCTGTTTTTAAGCTTTTGCATCTCTTGAAAACCAATTGTGTCTTTATTTGTTTAATGTGTTTACATTTATGAAAATTTGAATATCATTATTCTATAAAAACGGAATTTTAGACCTTTCCCTCCACCATTTAAGTAAAATATCAATTCCGGGACATTCATTGCTCGGATAGAAAGAGAAAGATGAGTAGTACAGTGAACAGATCATCTGAAGAAAATAATAAATAATACTATAAATGAATTATATGATTATCAAAATTTGTTTGGTTTTAAAATATTTTGGTGAAAAACCTGTTATGAGACACAGCTACATAAAATATTAGCGAGCAAACTTTAGCGAGCATTAATACTGGCGAACCGACTGGTCGCCAAAGGCGGCTAGTTCTTAAAATAATATTTAACCCTAAACTGCAAGAATTTTGAAAAAAAAAATATTAAGAAATATAAATAAATCAGCGTAAAAGATACATAAAAAAATCAAAAATAATTTTCCTCTTAATTTTTTATTAAAATTAGTTATTTTAAAGGTTAATATTATTGTTCAAATTCCTGTACTAAGTCATACTTAATGGAGCTGAACAGCCGTTAATCAACTGTTAAAGTTAATTGAGGAAAAGCATAAAAGATAGTAGTACAAATATAAATTATCAGATTCAAAGATTCATAATAAAACAGAATTGCCTTTTAATCAAAGTGATATGGTGATCTAAATAGCACCTGATGTGATTTAGCTCTTATAATTACATTAGAGTGACAAGATTGACATTCTCGAGAATTTTTGCACATCAGTCTCAGAATAAAGCTTCGTTTTGAAACAATTAAGAAAATCTTCAGGGGCTATTCATTTGCTGCTAAAGAGGAGATTGACTACCTAATTTCTGAGGACAATTGCTTAAATCATTTCTCAAATTAATACTGGCATTCATATTCTTTTGCCATTTCTTACACTAACCCTCTAAACCACTGGTAGGCTATGATTTATTCTGAAGACAAATAAAAATCCTTTTATATCCTTGCATTGAAATAATCCATCTTCATACCTATTTTTTTATACATTTCCTAAAATTCTGACAATTATGAACATTCTTTTTATTTTACATGGAATTTTCCTGTTGATTTTTTAGTATGTACATATTGGCATATATTTAGCTTTCACTTTGGATTTTGGAAATATTTCGTTTTATTAAAGCATATGCATTAAAAAAAAGTGCTCTTTTTAATTCTGCTGCGGGAAGAGAAATTAGTCTTACTTTTTCTATGGCACTTCAAAATTTTATTATTCTACTGTAATTCTGGCAATGAGAAAATTATAGGCTCATTTTTACCTAATGTTAATAGCATTACCTATTATGTAGGTTTTATCCAAAATTCTAATACTAACAAACGTCTTTAATTTTACTTCTTTTTGTACTAACACTTCTTCCTGAAGATGTGATTCACTATCACTCAGGAAATGATGTACCGTTAATTTTATTGAAGTAAGAAAAAATAGCTTAAAATGTGAATATGGAATTTTTCTCTCAACCAAAATGATAAAGTTGGATTCATAATAATAATCTTAATAATAAGCAAAACAATATGGATCATTTTTAGAGAATGATAGCATTCGCATATAATTTGTAAGAAGGATACTTATTTTCTAATGTTTTAAATAAAAGTAAGTTAAAAAATCGTGAACTCTTCGGGGGCTTTAAAATGGCAAATGTTGCAATAAATACTGTTGAACTGAATTAGCTTCAAAACGAACTCTATCCGAAGAAATCTAATCAGCAGAAAAATTCTACCCAAAACTGAAAATAAATTTTTATTCATATACGAGAAAACTGATGTTTTTATTTGTATCAAATTGTTTAAATAGCCGATGAACTTCAAGTGAGACTTGTTTTATAATAATCAATGGTTATCATATGTTGGCTAACATTTCTAATTAAAGAAGACTTCTAATATATCCAGTATTAATATTTAATTTCTTTTAATCACAAATAAATGAAAGTAGAATGTATCATTTCATTTGTATTTGAAACTCTTACTGTAAATTCATTTTCCCTTAATATGTTAAATCTACACATTTCAATAAATTAACTACTCATAAACTCTTCGATATTTCATCAGATAAGCAGAAAATGTTTAATAATAGGAAAATATTTATTCCAATCATTTCTGCAAATATATATTATTCAGCTGACGAATAAAACTACAGATTGTATTAAGAGAATAAACTTTAGAACTAAACTAAATGTATACAAAATAACTTCAAAGCATTAACATAACATATTTTTCCATCAAGCAACTAATTCTAACATTTACTATATCTCTAATTTATAAATATAAAAAAAATCATAAGCCGTAAAGTAGACAGAATAAATATACACAATTTTACGTGTTTAAGGACCACCGTCATTCCCAAAGCACACTTTTTAAGGAGAACATCTCATTCAAAATCATTTTTCGGTTCCTTTTAAAGAGCTAAACGGGGATAATTAAGTGCTTAATATGAGACAGAAACCCAGCTTTCCGAATTGGAAGCCATTGCATCATTCCCATGGGAAAACTCCGTTGCGACGGGTTGAGAGAGGGAACTCGTCAGAGCTTCAAAATTCTTCTGTGGGAGGGAAGGAGGAAATGAGGGTCTAAGGATAGGTATTGATTTTCCTGACAAGGACATTTTAAAAACGAAGACACAGCCTTTAAATGTAATGTGGATTAGAATGGAAGGAGAACACACTCTTGTTTGAAGCATTAAAAAAGAATCCTGCTAACATTCATTAGACGTATACCTCATTTTATTCCTTTTACAATAGGTGAATGAAGCGTTCGAAACGATCTTATTTATCTTATCTCAGCAAGAAAAAAAATTATCTTATCTCAGTAAAAGCATAGCCTTAACTGCGAATGTGAGTGATGATATTCACTTAGGTGTTTGACGTAAAGAAAGTTAATTGAATAATAAAGAAAGTAAAATTTATTATTCGCTTTATAGTCATTGTTAGTTAGAGATACTTTACATGGGAAGGTTTGGGATATGGGAGTGGTAGATTTTTTAGAGGTTATATATCAGTTTTAATTCTCAGATGTTTGGTGGCATGTATTATGTATATTATTATCATAATTTCCGCTCTTTGTTCGTTGGTATATTTTAACTTGTTTTTGGCAAAATATATTGTTCATAACAGATTTAACTAAAATTTTATACTTGATTCTTCTAATATATTAATTCTTCTATTATACTAATTCTTCTAATATATAGAAAGGAAGTACTGAAATCATTAAAAACTTCAACTTCCAAAAATTGATAAATCTTCATATTTTAGGTCTCCTTAAACCCAAAAGAAAGTGTGTGTGTTTTTTTTATTTTAAAAAATGCTTCTACCGAAAGTAAATGCTTAAAAATAAGTACACATATATCTTTCTTATTCAACACACAGGTAGCTAGATTGGTATTATTTGGCATAAGGTTTTATCTCTAATGCAGATCATCATAAAATCCGCAAGTGGGTATACTTTCTAGTTTATGCAATCAGGATAACTCAAAAATGCGAAAACTACGTCAATAAAAGTTATTTGTTATCTTGATACAAGAATTGTAAATCTGAATCAATTTTTGAACCCAAACAATCGAAGGCAAAACACAAAACATTCCCTTTTTTGCAAATATTTTTTTAAAAGAAAACCAAAAGCAAGTAAAGTTAAACTAATCAAGTAAGATTGAATTTAAAGTGCTTATCTTTATGAGTACATGCCACTGAATTCATCAATGAATCAGTTCATTATGGAAAGCATTATAATAATAACTTTGTAAACCCTCATTTAATGTATGAAATTAAAGTTTGCCATACATTCATGGTTATGGTATGTAGTTTGAAGTCATTAAAATTCATAAATATATGATTACAAAAAATGTTTGTATCTAGTAATTTTCTTATCTATTCTTAACACATAACTCGGAATTATCATTACATTTTTTTAATTCTTTATCCTGTTTTGATAAGTATCGAGATATTTAAATTTTATTGAATTTTCCCATAATAAATTCCTTTTTGATGATTAATCAAGCCAAAAGATGAAATAGCAAGTTGAAGTTTTGAATAATATCCCCAGAGAATATCCAATTTGATATATGTTAAATAATTTTGAGTTTTTTTATGACTTAATGTCAATAGTTTGAAAATTTATTAATGGAAATTTTAATTGAAGTAGATAGATTTGAAATCGGTTAAAGTTCAAAATTACAAATTTCCTCTCCATTAGACTTCAATTTAAAAACCTTACTTTTATTCAACAAATCAACCATTCAATATCCACATAATCTTCATGCACCATCTAACTGATAAAAAATATAGAAATTAAATCTCGCCAATAGTCGTAAAAATATCCAGTTAAATTTATTTTCTATTTATCTTTAAGTACGTTGATTCGAAAGTGGATGTGAAATTCGTTATTTTTACTTAGATCACATCTAATAAAAAATAAACAAAAAAATATTTTTATTTCATAATTTTCTTGATTTAAAACAGCGCTAAAGAAGCTGACTCAAGGACAGTAGAGACCGAAACCTCTTTCAGTAGCTTTATGTCTCTTTATATTTCTATTATTTGGTTTTCATCAAGTCATAAATTTAAAATGGCACAGATAATAACCGTTTTGTGCGATCCAGCTTGCCAATTTCAAGCAAATATGACCCATAAACTTTACAAGCCTTGCCATCTTTAACATAAATCATGAAAGATGGTTTCTTTTTCAATGGAGCAATTTCCTTGTTCCTATAAACGTGAAGCAGTTTCCTCATTTCCTCTTTAATGGGACAATGTTGTTACGCATGAAAAATTATGATGAATGCTCTTTTCATGATTATTTTCTAAATATGAAAATAGGCTTAAATTTTGGCCTTTGAAAACATAGCATTGTATATTTTTATGAAGCCACTTAGAATCATTTTCTGAATTGAATAAAATGTTACTATAATAGAATTATTTTAATTGCTATTTTATTAATTCTCAAAATAATGTAACACTTTTAAAGGTAGTTTAGAACATAACAGCGTAAACAAATCCATTAAAAGTTACCTCTATATATCTCTATAAATAAGAGCTTTCAAAAAGATCGGATCTCCTTACTTCAAAATTAAGTTACCTCGCTGTTAATAAGTTACCTCGTAGAAGTTAAATAAGTTAACTCGCTGAAGTTAAATCATATTTGCATTAATTAAAACTTCCGCATTTTATTGCGAATCTTAAACAAGGTGACTAAAATTGATGATCGAAAAATAAATTCCAAATAAAAAAAGTTCAAAAGAACAACTTCAAGTTTCTGCCTTTTATTGTATCGTTATTAAGAATAAAATGTTTAGAACATAAAAGCTCTGAAAGTGTTTATTGTTTGTATTAATCGACTTATAAGGAACGAAAAAAATTAAAATAAATATTCAACATCTAATTAAACTACAAAATATGGTTCATATATACTAATGTTCTTACTAAGAGATTATGATCTGAAATGACTCTTTGAAATTTATTAAGTAACTGTATTTGAATCTCTACTTTTTCTACAATAATAACTGAATCCGGAGGTTAATAAACCTCTTATTGAGAAATTCTAATAACTCACTGTACACTGTTGATTCTATTTAAATATTTTAATATGAAGTTAGCTACATTTTGGATGTAATATGAAATTGAAATTGCATTTTACGCTATAGAAATACAAGTGACATACTTTAATGGGAGAAATGTTGAAAAGCAATAAATGCAATATTATCGCATCTTAAAATAAGCTCAGAAATAAGCTTCAAATTAAATTAAAATGAAAAATAGATGTTTACAAACACACATTCCAGTATCAAGGGTTTTAGCAATTTTTACTAACCTCTTCCTTTAATTAACGTCTTATGCGGCCATATTATATAATAGCCGCATAAGACGGCACAAAATATAAGACAGGATGACAAAACCCATAACCCACTATTTATTTTCAAATGAGAAAGTAGCATGAAAATCCAATAAATGATGTCACATATAATTTCCACTGAAATCAGGAATTGAAGGACAAATAAACATTGTCATCACTTTCATGAGGCTAATATACCACACCCTTAACGTTGAAAACCATCTTCATTATCCTAAATGAGATGATGTAATAATTTAAGGCAAAAAGGATACTTGTAAACAGTCGTCAAAAAAAGCTGGTTTGCTTTCCAGCTCTTATTGTTAAATTTAGCCGCAATTAGCTTAATAATTAAATTAGCAACAATTCATTTGATGCATATGTTATACATGTTTACGGATGTCATTGAACTTTTTGTTTTCCCATCTATCTAATTTGTGTCCTTTTTCTTTTTTCAACGGCAAATATTTTATACTCATGAGATTTACTCTGACATTTTATTATGTCATAATTTATTTTGAATGAAAACAGGCTATGTATATTATACAAACTTGGCCCAAACTGATTGAGCACAAAGAATTATTCGTTATACTTAATTCCATGGAAATAAAAGCTATATTTCAATTTCAATAAGCTTAAAATGGTCGAATTCTGTCTAAACAAGAGAGTACTCATGATTTTGAGATCGTGAAACACACAAAAAAATTTCACAAATTTTCGACACAGCTGAGCTTTTCGGATCTTACCCCCATCAATTACTCTTATCTTTCCCATCGATAATCGGTTTTCAATATGTTTGTGCGCACGTCTCTGTCGATCACATCAAGTACTATACAAATATCATCTCTTTTCTAAGTAATTTTGGAATATTATCACCAAAAATTGCTTTATAATTGCATAGAGGAATGAGTTTTACGAAATAATAGACGGTTTTTGATTTTTCTGCAGTGTTTTTTTTTTTTTTGCATCATTAGGAGAATGCAGAAAGAATGAAGAATAACTCCAAATTGTATCTCACACGGATGAGTACTAGAAATAGCTAGAACTATCTTTGCCTATTAATCTCCTATTAACTAATTACTTGTAATCATAATTTCGATAAATAAAGAATTATGAAATCGCTTTATTAATTCATAATTGCTTTATTTTATCTGGAACAAATTTGTATAATACGTGTGGCATATATGTGGAAATTTATTTTCTCATTCCAAATTTGACCATTATTCAGAAGAATTTAGACTTATGCTTTTAATAATATGAGTGGAATCCGTTTTATCATTAAAATGCTGTTCTTAACAATGAGGCTCATTAAAGGAATGAATAAATCCTATCTACATACTCACATCTAGAGATTTATTTTCTTTTACTTTCTTATAAAAGATTTATTTTATCTTGCTTGTTTCTCTAGACGAGCTGATGTTTTTCTTAGAGATATTCAAGGTCAATTATCAATTGTATCAATTAAAAATTTAACTTCAGGCATATTTTGATTAAGGAAAAATTGATATATCACGATAAATTTGTGATATATTTTTAAAGCTATCAATTTATTATAAATGATTTACATGTATTTTCTTCTTTATTTTCAATTTGTAACTTAAGTAAACGAGAAATCTACCTTAAAAATAGAAAAAAATTCATTCTACTATAGTTACATTAATAATAAAATCTCATTTGAGAGCATGAGTGGAATTTTGCTATCGAAAACCGTAAAAAATTCATGTTTGTCCTTTATTATAGAAGAATTTCGTTTTTAAAATTCCCATTCACAAGTTTTCAGGGTAATCTGTATGCTGTTATAAATACGAATGAAACTAGGAGAAATTTTAAAACAGGAAATTTTAGTTTTTGTTTAAATAATTATTAGTCCTAACAGCAATCAAGCATGTAATTCGCTTAAAAATCGAAAACAGCTTTTATATGAAACAATTAGCAGCTCTTCAAAACAATACAAACAAGTTAAATATATTCACTTGATAATATTCAGTATCACACATGCATATTTTTAAAAAATAAATTAATTCTTTCAAAATTAAAATTAATTTTGAGAAACTTAATTTTAATAATACCAATAATTGTGCGAAAAAAAATGTCTTACATAAATTATCTGTTATATAATTTTGCTTGAAATGTTAGATCTGAGATCTCCATCTTCATAGAAATTGGTATCAGATAAAAGAATGACATTTGGAAAAAAAATTTTAAGTTGTATTTTTCTGCTTTCCTTGCAAAATTGTTTACCTCAGTGTAATGTGTGTCGGTTTCAAAGCCGTAGGATAAAAAAAATCCATCCAGACAGTATTCAATGTTTCAGTAGAATGCTGCAATCTATATCGTGCAGCTTTAAGGTTATTGAAGCCCCACCCTTAGATGTCAGCTTGAAAGGCCTGGAGTGAAAAGCGGAAATAAAAGTTTAGAAATTCATACATTCTGTTACTTTTAAATATATATATATTTCATTTTAGAGCAGTGTAATTAATAATAAATGCACATGAATCTAAATATTTTATATACTAGACTAAAAAGTCTTCATATAATTTTAGAAAAGTAGATAGAAATAAATAATAGAATCGCGGCAAAAGCTGGCAATAGAAAATAGACTTAAAAGCAAACAGTAATAGAAAATAGACTTAAAAGCAAACAGTAATAGAGTTTGTGATATAATTGTAAAAGAAAAAATGACCTTAAATGTTTAATTTTTATGAAATAGCAGCTCATCTCACAGAATGTTCTCTCTAATAAAACACAATAATTATTATCCGTTTGTTATGGAACAGATTCACGTGTAGAGTTCTCAGATAACATAATTACTTTTTTCATGCAAATTTCAAATATGCCTTAAATATTGAGGAATCTTTCATTAATAACAAACACGTCAGAACACTTCCCCAATTCTCAGAAAACACTGAAAAGGATTTTGCATATTTAAACATCAGATTAATAATATGACATGCTGTGTTCTCTCCGATTTTAAATGATTGATGAATAAATGTTTTTAAAATCTAGACAATTTTGAAATGGAATTGTATTTCATAACATTAATAAATTTAGATATATTTTATATAACAGAAATATGAATTGTGAAATTATATATGTATATGCAACAGTTAAAGAAATTTTTTTAATAACAATAAACATTAGTTCCACAAAGAATTACTACCACGAACATTGAGTTTAAATTAGAATTCGGGGAATCATAATTTTGTCACTTTATTTCAGAACTGTTTTCCAAATCATGCTATGTTAAAGTGTTTCATTTATGTCAATTTTCATTCGAAAAATGTCCCTTCATTTATTAAGGGAAGTAAACGAATTATAATGCAATGGTTATGTTCAAACTATACATGCTAATCTAAAACAATACCCCTAACACTAAATAATTAAATCTTTGCACACTCTTTTAATTATGAACTAAAATTAAAAGTAATTTATTCATGCTTATAAGGTTTAATACCCTTCTGAAAATACCAGTAAAATCTATTCGGGTTTTTTTTTTATTAAATTAAAAAGATAATCCATCTCAAAAATATTTAACAATATTAGAGATGCATCTCTTGTGTAATGCAAAAAAAATGAAAGTTTATTTTATAAAAATGCTACATTATTTATTTGATAACCTTTTTTAAACAATAAAATGCAATGTGTGCCGGCTTTCTGGCACAGAGGTGACACGTCTTTCTCGTGCTCTGGGATTTCCGGGTTCGAGTCTCGGTTAGGGCATGGTTATTCTTCTGCGTGCTATCAGTGAGATGTGTGAATGTGCTCCCCCTCCTGTAAAAAGTGGCTGTGTAAGCAAATGTGGTCGTACTCTTTGCCCTCGTTGGCGCTACTTTAAAAAGCAAGAGACGCTCCTTTCAGCTTAAATCTGCTGCTGTATCAGAGGGGGCTTGGCCATGACAAGTGCCATGAGTAACAACAACAACAAATTCATTGTGTGCAACTTGTTTTTTAGATTTAAAAACCCCAAATACGTAATGAATATTTTTTTCTGTTATAAATAGCTAGAGTCATAATTAAGAATGCTTTTTTAGGGCATTTCAGAATCATTTCAATGTATTCATATTTTATTTGCAACTATGTCCTTATTAAGTTGTTGCATTATTTTTCATAAAAAATTATGAAAACTAACAATTTAAAATTAAAGTCATGATTAAAAATTGCCGACTTTTGTAGACTACAAAAGTATTTGTGATACTACAATTCAAAACATAGCAGATACATTTTACTTCCTTTTATTGTTTCAAAAATAAATGAAGACATGTGGAAGCAAGCTATTAGCCTTGTTAACACAATCCAAGAACATTAATCTACCCGAAAACCTATTGATCATTATCTAACAAACTTAACAAGCTAAATTCGATTCTTTTTCTTCGCTTATTAAATATCCACTCCATCAATCATACACTTTCGGAATAAAAATAGCGACCAGATAATTAGCTGACAGCGTTTAAATTTACTCTCTTAAAATAAATTCTTTGGTTAATAGAGGTTTAATCAACATGATTCTTCCGACATCCTTAAAATGTAATTCTTTTTATCATTTCAGGTAAAGATTGGTCGGAGTATATGAAAGGATAGAGAATAAAAATAAGTAACTTCCTAAAACTTCAGCTGTCTTTAATTTAAGTTTGTTAAAGCAAGGGAAGTTTCTAAAGGATGTTGCAGAATAGTGTGAAAATGATTGAGGTCAAATTACTTTTCCGTATATCAAATTGGAAAGACTTTTCTGTCCTGCGCTTCACAGCACGTGCGAAACCTTTCAATAAACTGTTATTCTTTTCCGGTTCTTTATTTTTATATTCTACGAACTTGGCAGAATTTCAAAGTTCGGAGATTGGAACATCTGCTCAGATGTCTTCTTCATGATAGTTTTAAAATTATTATGATATAAAGTGATTTAATTTTAATGCTGTTTAGAAATTCATTTGTTTCTCTTCTTGAAAACATTGATAGGAATGACGACTTCGAGATCGGGGATTTCATGTTCAAAATACGATTATATTAGAGATTTTCCGTATATGTAGATCTAGTGGACGAAAGTCAGAATTTTTAACGGTGGTGTGATGCCGAGATTGGATGACGGCTCTGGTGTCCTCCTCAGCATCTGGCCATGGTTGGAGAGTAGCTCCTATTTTACATCAAAATGGGATATCAGTGTAACTAAATTATAAAAAATTAGGTATTAAAAATTAGGTATTCCGTTTAGGTTTCCTAATTTAAAAAATTAGGTATTTCCGTTTTATTATTAAACCAATAATTTCCTGAGAAGTCCATTCATACATTAGAAGAGAAAGACACATACATTGAGTGTAAAAGAAATACAAGCTTGTATTAGATATTTCATAACGTTAAGCTTTAAAGTTCATACAACCTTATTCTTGTTTTAACGTAAATTTCCAAAATACGTGTAAGTGTGGATTCTATGGTATATGCATTGAATTGAACTAATTAAAAAGCGTCATAGTGAAGTTCCAATTTCAGGTTTAGATATGCTAAATTTGCTTCTGGATATCTTTAATCTGTATTGAGGAATTTTTACATACTAAAAAAACTTGGCGCATTTTTATACTATCCTCTTCATCTGATTGTCCTTAAAAATCATGGGGACCATCTCAGAATAACCCCCCGTCTTCTTTCTAAACTTTAATCAATCTAAATTAAAATAATTTTTTGCAAAACAATACTCTATTTTAAAAGAAAATAAATGCCTCTATGGTAATTAAAGGTTACACAATTTAAAACATGGTAATTATTTATGTTCTTTTATTTAAAATCATAAAGGAATGAGCAAAATATATATTTTGCATGCAATGAAGTTTTTTGAATGCTCAAGAATTGAAAACCTTCATGAAGCGACTGTTAATATGAGAGTAATTTTAAACGCAAAATATGTGTTAATAGATTTTTTTACTTAATCATTTAAAGGGACATATTGTAAAACCCGTCTTATATTTATTCAAGTATAGGGTACAGACACCTAATGACTTTTATTTTCACAACCATTGAAATGTGCAACAGTTAGAATACACTCATGGATCCAGATCAATATCCATTTCGTTTGTAAAAACTATCGTAATACCAATTTAATGCAATTATTCGGAAATCGAGTAATAGAAAAAGCACAAAAAATTATCGACAAACGAAGCCGGGAACAGTCCAAAACTCAGTTTCTTTTACAAAACCTATTATTTATGGGATCGAAATGTCTATGCTGAACATTTGCTAACTTAATTATTATTTTCTACGAAATTAGCTTAATTTGCTTATAGCGTGACAAGATAGAAATATTGGTAGACAACCCACTCCTGTGAGAATCAATGCAACTGCTCTGTTTATTTGTTGTAACATTTCTAATATCAATAAATCAATATCGGCCGCTTACGACTGCCTACCAAAGAGATATTGAGCTGTTTGATGTTTTTCAATAACTTTCTTCAGTATATCCTTAAGAAATAATTGTTTTGTTGACGATATTTTTCCAAACTCCCATGTTTACTTTTGAAGAAGAAAACGTAAATAACTTTCAGATATAAATAAAACTCAATAAAATAAGTATTTGATTCAAATAAGTTGTTTCTAAATTACCCTTCATATAAAATCGATTTTCTATTTCCGGCATTTCAGTTAAAAAATAAAACCATGTCGGGTTTTTTTAAAAAAATATTTATCGTTAGTTTACTAAAAATGTGTCATCCAAATATTTTTATAACAGTTGTGACCTTTGTTTTTTATCTCATTTCATTTTCAACGTTTCTGACTAAGAAGATAAAATGATTCAAATTTTAAGTACTTAAATCAAAGGGAGGCAAAATTCTCGGTACTTACGTGTAAGACCGTCTTCGCCAAAGATCGCCAAGGATTTAGTAACTCATTGGCGACGGATTTAAAATTGGCGATAAAGATCAATGGAATACACATTTGCTGGATTGCCATAATCGGCGGTTTAGCAACTCATTGGCGACGACCTTAAATTTGGAGATAAAATTGGGCGGTCTAATACGTAAGTACTAAATACTCTTTCCTGAAAGATTTTTTCCCATTAATAATAACTCATGGCGAGACATTCTTTTATGCAAAATAAAAATCGCAGCAATTAAATAAAATAATAAAAATTAAAAAATTAACATTGTCAAACTAACCAAGTTCTAACTTTAATTCTGTTTTTGAAGATGGTGTAACAGTTACACACAAGTAATATTTAAAAAAAAATCAATTCCTACTTAGGTTAGCAAAGAAAAATTTTAATTTAATTACTTTTTATTAAATAATTACAATTAATATAAATATGTATATAAATATTACAGAATCACAATATTAAACGGCAAAATAAAATGCAAACTTCCTGGAAATTTTCCATTCTCCTTTCGCAGCCCAAGGAAGGCGAATTCAACGCCGTACCAACCATATTACCCTGGTCTAATATTTTCAATTACTATAAATAATTGACCAAAAATTTAAACCAGCATTGAATTTTCAACGCCAATTGTAGCAACGCAAGGTGCGTGATTTTTCTACATCAGTTGGGGGACTCAATACAGATTAGAAATCTTTAATTTTCTTTATTCTGTATTATTTTAATTCGAAAGAACTTCAAAATGAATCGATCCAAAAAATCAATCAATTAACAATGTTTAATTTTAAATGCATCAAGCATTATCAAACCGAATCATTTAAAATAATCGATAGAAAACATTTTAAGCCTAACCTCATTAGTGTGGGGAAAAACAAACTGAATTCGTTTCGTATTTGGCGGCGAGGAAATGAAGATTTTTAGCGAGAAAGTTATTTTTTAATGAATTTATAAAAAATTATGAATTAATATTTTTTTAAAATTGTATTAACATCAAATGTCATCTACTACAAGTTTTAAAAAATGTACTTCAACTTGATTGGATGAATAAAAATTATTTTAATAACGATTGAAAATTTGA
>JAOUZG010016587.1:15677586-15726870 GCA_026289955.1 Argiope argentata | reverse complement strand
ATATATATAGAGAGAGAGAGAGAGAGAGAGAGAGAGAGAGACTGTGTGATGATAGTAAAAATTGAAAAATAAGGCAAAAACATTAAAATATTGGACACAATAATGTATCTATAAACTTTCACTATCATAAACCAATACTACAGTAACAATAGTTCCATAAAGATGATTTAAACTCTCTTCAATATCATAAAACATAAGACATAAGACATTCAATTGCGAAACATAAGACATTCAATTGCGAAGAAATAAATAAATAAAATCGTGATAATTATTTTATAAATAATAAGGATATTTTTAGTCTCTTTCAAGCTTCATTTTTTTGACAAACTAAATCCAAACTATAAATAATCAAAGGGAAATAAATTATTCTTTGCAATAATGATAAACAATTTAACCAATTCGATAAGAATAATGAAATTAGAAGAAAGAGGAAATAAAAGCGATAAAGGACACGTGGTAAAATTAATTTATTCCTTTATAGTCAAAATCAGCTAAAACACTAAACCATAGAGACAAACACTGAATTGAAAATAAATTAGAGATCCAATACCATTAAACAATCGACCTGAACACGTGCTTAACCCTGAATCTACTGAAGTCAAACGTTTTCCCGCTTGTTTAGCACAAAGTTCAAAGGAAAATGGTTGTTCAGTTGATTATTTGATTGCAATTCAAAATAATAAGTTCTGTCCAAAATGAGCGCACGTGTCACTTCAAAACGAGACTTTAATAAAGCTAATTAAACTTTTTTTTTTCCGAAAACAAATCAGTAAATATAAAGTACCTCAAATCAGGATGTTCACTTGATTGTAGCATGCGTTAATATATGTCTCAATTAGTGAACTTGCATCGGACGTACTATTTAACTTACGGGAACTTTAAAAGTGTTTATATAAAGTGTAAATTTGAGAAAGTTGGAACTTATACATGAAATTGAAAGACTTCGGAAGATATTATTAAATTCTTTTGATCAACTTTTAATGAAATGAATTAGTTTTTCCTTTTAACGTTAGTGTAAAAGATATATACACTGAATCCAGATAGATCTCTTAAACTATCAAATAGATAAGGTAAACTACCTTTTCAATCCCATTTAATTGATTACTACAACTAACTATCTTGTAGACTTTCGTATATTTGAGTGCCTGTGATCTCTTGAAAGCGGTTAGTTTGGTAAATTCTGTTAAAATGATTAGTTTCTCAAAAATGCCCTTTATCTAATACGTATAATAAATGAACTCTCACAAGAATTGTATTGCAGTAGCTTATCATTTCAATAAACTATTCGATATTGTTTACGTTTCAATTCCTCAAAATAAATTAGCATGTTTTATCTCCCAACAAAACATTTTTCATTATATTCAGGGATTTAAACAATGTAGTTAAAAACCTATTACACTTTAGAAAACTAAACATTGGCAATGAAATTTTAAATATTTTCGGTATATTTTTCAAAAAAAAAAAATGTATTTATTTATTTATTTATGGGGGGGGATTTCTGCGTCAAAGCCTCTGTAAGTTTTAAACAGTTTTTAAAAGTCCAAATGAAGACTTATGAGCATCTGAAAACTGATTAAAATCATTTCTTGTTAGTTAAAACCTATACTTTTTTTTAAATATTACACGTCACTGGTGAGAGCAGAATTAAAAATAATATTAAAATAAAATCTGCTATGCATATTTCAATATATCATGTCAGAACATAATTTCTTGAACGGCCAAGCACCACGTGCTCGTGCAAGTTAAATAAAATTTTTATTCATTTTAATTGCATCATTGAATTAGTAAATTAAGTACTGCAAACGATCAAAAAAAATTGTCTTGCATTTATTGTTTAAAAAAATATCACATTTCCTTCCTTTCATATAATTACGGGCTCAAAATAACATTTTTTAAGGTTTTATTTGCTGTAGTAATTAACTTATTTTTTTAATCAGAGCTTTTGTAAATGCAATGGCAACACGCTATTAAAAGGAGATTTCTTTGAGATGCTCGTGCACTTAATATAATTTTTATTTTTCGCCTACAGATTAAAACTTTTATTTTTGGCCTACGGATTTTTATTGATGCCAAAAACCTCATCCCAAAAACAACATCATGTTCTGGCATGATAAAAGCTGGGAGTGGGGGAGAGGGTCACATATCCGATTTCACTAAAAATCTACCCTGTATACAGTTCATATAACGTTTTCCGTCTTAATACCTCCTGCTGGTATGCTGTGTTGCTCCACAAGTGTCTAATAGATACAGACAAAGGGGTAAGGGGATGTTGTTATATTAAATTAGTATCGTTTGAAAATTTCAAATAGCGTTTCTAAATGAACCTTTTGCAGATGAAATATACATTTGTAGTGTATTTTTCCCCTATCCTTCCAACTATTCAATAACAACAATAAATAGAGGAAGAAATTATTTTATATTGATAGAGTGTAAAGATTTAAAACAGCGTTTCCAGAATAGCCTTCGTGTAGTTGGAAAATAGGATGTAAATCCACATAAACAAACAGAACTACACTTAATCTACAACTGGAAACGGGTTTTATAAATTATTTGCTGACACAAAATTAGCTTTAAATTAATTTAATTAAATTAAAATTATTTCCTGACTTAAAAATCCTCTTTCATATTCTTATCACTAGTTTACTTATTTATTTTCTTTAAAAAATTACTCAAAACTTAAAAAGATTGTTACCAAAAGAATTGTCTACATATTTATCAGAAATATATTCAAAAGAAAGCATTAGTTCAAGGTAAGCGCCAAGTCTTGCCCTGATAATAAAAATTTACTACCTTAACTTGCTATAAATGGACGAAAGATTTTTTGGATATAATTTCGGTAATTTTGATAGGACCGCATATTTTAATAAATTCCAAAGTGTCTATTTATATTAACTCGAAGAATGTCAAAAAAGTATTCTAATTCTCTCCAAGCAATTTTCTACCTAGTCATCTGTAACTGTACACCCGGCATCTTTTATCTTAGACTTTAATTCCTAGACCGAATTCAGCAATTTCGTTATAAGGACTCTGCAAAAATGAAAATGTTAAGTGGAGCCAACAGACCAATAATGTCTACTTCATCTATCTTAAGACCAAGGATATCTGCTCCAAATGAAAATATTAAGAAGAATAGCAAGGGAGAATTTTTTATATCTTCAATTATTTATATCAAAAGGAATGCGTTTATTACAGCTTCATTACATTGAACACAAACGGGTAGCTTCGGTTCCTGAAATTATTACATATATTTTGCTTTTCTTTCATTTATATTATATTATATTATCCAAAAATGATATTTTGAAATTAATTTATTCAATAGTTATCATACAATAAATTTTTCATAACCAGGACAGGATTTTGTGTTTCCCCTATGTACATAATATATGAAATAAGATAGTAATATATCTTACAAATATTTAAAATTCTCATCTCTAAGCCCTTTACTTTACTTTATTTTAAATTAATTACATTTAGGCTCTCAATTTAAAACCATGGTCAGATAGCCCAGGCCTTACCATTACGCCATCTTGTATCTTTATTTTTTGTATCGCTTGAAAACTAGCGAACAGGAAATAAAATTTTCAACAAATAAAATACCAACTTCAATGCCTTTGAATTTATATAAAGGAAAATTTACAATCTATTCGTACATTCAACTGACTTTTTTGTAAATAGAATTTATATTTTACTCTCGTATTCCTGGTTTTTTTGAAATTGATTCAACAGCGCACGAAAATGTCGAATATCTCTGCATAAAAAGATATCTTTTTTGGACGAATTTTCATTTCCATACGCCCCCCTCCCCATGATGTGTCTTATCTCGGTAACTTTGTGGTAGGTTGAAATTCCCTTCAAAGCCTACAAAGATCGAGTGCATCATTTGTTCAACAGTATGTGTCTGAGTTCGACTAATCGGATTACTAAGACTGAGACAAACAAATCACTAACTGGCTCTTCTAATGGTCTCACACTTAAACTACAAACATACCTATAGAAACAAACCATGAATGTTTTTGCAAGATTAGATAGTGGTAAATTTATTAGATATGTAATATGCTTTATTTTTAATAGCTCAGAAACTGAAAGGGTGAAAATTTTAAACAACTAAAATAAGGGGATTTCATTTTACTGCAGCAGCGGATGCAAAATTCATCAAATGTAAAATAAATTGATTTATAATCATTTTAATAACTATTCTATAAGGAATTCATGTTATTCAATGGTTGCTTATTGGTTGAGAAATCAGCAATCTTCAAAAATAATTGTAAAAGTAAAAAGTGAAAATACTTTACCCATAAGTAATTTAAAATTTTCAAATTTCAAAATTTAGTAAATACGAAGCCTGCTGCATTAATTAACAAATATTTTATATAAATTAGTTCTTCAAATACTATTTAGTTATGAATTTTTGTCAAAATATTATGATTGTGAAATAATAATTCAACAAGTAAAAGTGATGAAGAATTCTTCCCTTCACGCACGTATTTCCATCCTTGTGCAATCAGTTCGATAACTCTTGTCGAAATCTAGTAAATACGAAGCCAGCTGCATTTCAAACATATTAATTAACTAATATTTGATGTAAATTAGTCCTTCAAATACTAGTTAGTTTTGATGTTTTGTCAACAGAAAATAATATGATTGTGAAATAATAATTCAACAAGCAAAAGTGACGGAGAATTCTTCCCTTCACGCACATATTTTCATCCTTGTGCAATCATTCGATAACGCTTGTTGGAATATTAAACAAGATGCGCAATAAAGGATTTACAATATCCATCATTTTTTACATATAATAAATAAGAATATTTATTCCTTTTGAAAATTTCAGTCTCAATTAGGTTTTTTAAAAATAATTTCACATGCCTTTTTTCGAAGAGAAAGTCTAAAAAAGTGTGTATTCAATAAAATAGATGTCCTTCTGCATAGGCAACAAGAATCGAAACCAAAATTTATAAACTTTTCCCGAAAAATACAAAAAGAATAAAATCGAGTGAGTAGAGGAGAATTGGATTGGAGTGGGAAATGAAAGTGATCAACTCTCCAACCCGGGGCTGCCACAACTGCAGCGCTTGCGCCTCTAATTTTAAAAAGAAAAAAAAAATCCCCCCACCCCCTCAATTAACCAATCAGTTGAGTACGCAGTTGGCCTTCAGAGGACGCAGGAAAAATCGCCCCGAAATGCGTTTACTTTAATTGAACGTTCGTTTCATATCTTATTTTTTTGCTTTTGATTACTTTATTTTTAATTTCCTTATTCATCGCAGTCTCAAAAGACAAAGAAAGCAAAGATATTAAAATCTGAAAGTGGAAAAATTTGATAAAAAGTATAGTAAAAATCAATGATTCGAAAATTTGATAAAAAAGAAAATGTAATTTTAAAACAATGAATTCAGAGATTGCTCTAGCTTTGCTGCCCTAATTGATAAACCACTACTAAAGAAATTATAACATAAGTTTTCTTCAGTTTCATGCATCACGTATGAAATTAATTGAAAATATTATGAGAATTAGAATATAGAAATTAGCATATCTTACAGAGGTGATATAACCTATTTTCTCGTTTTTAAGTAAGTAATGAAGGGCCGATATTAGAATAGTAAAACTGGGGTATAATGACCTTCAAGTTTTGAGTGATGTGAAAGTTTCGAAAACGTATATGGGCTTTGTGTACCATTATCACTGGCTACTGTTAATTTCTCGTAAAATTTCAAATGTAAATATTAATCAAGCTAAACGAAAGCATCATCTTTAAGTGTTTTTCTCCATTTTCTACCAGTTGAATAATTATTTTAAATTTGAACTTAAAAATAAAAGGCAAAAATGTAACTTTTTTTTCATAAATGTTGTAATAAAATAAAATCATAAGTTCTAACATAGTAGATAAACCTTTTTTTTCCTTCAAAAATTTGGTTTATGTGTAGTAAATATTAAATAAGACAAAGTTTTTTCATTATAATCTATAAATAAAGAAAATTTTCCCTCTTTTACACGTTTTATAGAATTTAAAAAATTAATGATAAAAAATTGTTTTCAATCAAGAAGATGGCTCCATTTTGTTATTAAAAATTATATCATGCAAGTTCATGTAAATAACTTTGATAATACTAAATTGATAACATCAAAGTAATATTAGTTAGATATGTAATTAATGATGGCAATAGCTGGAAAAAATTAATATTAATTATAATCTGTAAAATCCTCTTTTTTCTTGCATTGTTTTTCAAATCATAAAATTAATAAGTGCATTATATTATCTTATAATTTGTAAATTTCTTTGTAAATAATATTGTAAAAATTATTGAATATTTAACTATTTCTATTAATCTCTATCGAGAATTATTAAATAAGAATATGAAACATAAATGTTAGTTGTGATATTAAAAATTTGGAAATTTAATTCATGAGATATCATAATAATTTCGCCCACAAAATATAATTACATCGTTGAAAACTCGAAAACATTTGACATTTCCGATTCCATGAATGATTCGTAAAATGCAATTGACAAATGTACTTTCAGGCCATTGAGATGCAGTATACTTATTCTCGAGTGGCATGGAAATTAGAGGGGTGTTAAGAGAGGTGACCTAGACGGCCATCTGTCACAATTCAAATTTACGATGTGTCTCTCATAATAACCCTTCTGCTGCTTCAAATTGAGACATGAATATAACAAGCTCAGCTAGGTTAAATTATGGTTGTATTAGCAATATCTCCTGAGCACCAAAAGAAAATCAATAATAAAATAACAAAAATTAAGTTGGTGTTAAAATAACAGTCAAACTTCCGCAACTTTGTGTATTCGTCAAAAAATTAAAACACGGATTTTAAAGTACAGAAAAAATAGTTAAGCAAATTATTTTTAATTTTTAAATATTTTTTTTAATTTTATCTTAAATTTAACAGAGAGTATTCAAAACTTCTGATTACAAGAAAACTTTCTATTGTCTTTTTTTCTATCGTAAATAATTGCATCTACATCTGAGTGAGTTGTAATAACTTGTAAGTCTTTTGTAATAATAGGAAAGATGACGATAAAAAAATTGTTGGAACTCAGTACAATGATGTTAGCATGATCTGTAGAGAAATTCTAATCTTTTCTATTCAGTAAACACGTTTCTTATATTCATTAGTACTAAAAAAAACTTTAAAATCTCGGAAAAGGACGAAATCCTCTCCCAGAATTCGTATCATGCGTTTTTTTTTTTTTTTTGACAACATTTGATGCTCCACAGTAATAAACTCTTTTGAATTTTATTATTTGTCTAAGAGTTTGCATAAATACATCGAATAGATTTTGATCCTTTAAAAAGATAGTAGTTTCTCAAGTACTCAACAGATAACTCAATAATGGCTGAAATTTTAGGTTTAGATTTTTCTTTTTTAATCCTTTTATCTATGCTTCTGAAAAGAAGAATTTATCTGGGAGAAAATTCCTTTAATAGGAGCTTGCATCTAAAATTTCACCCTCTTGTCACGTTCATTATATTTCTTGTCTACAGTAAAGACCTCCAAGCGCTATAGCACTTGAAAGGTTTAATGGCAGTGGACCATAAAGGAAATGAATACTGAGACCAACAACATTCTATTCTGTTTCTTAAATCGTATTCTAGTTTCACGTCTTCTCAACCTATTTAAGTATATATTTACTTTCATTTAATTGCATCCGTATAAGAGCTTCTAGATGCAGTACATGAAACTTAAATGTCACTTTTCAATACTTTTGCAGTAAATTTTGCGCTATTTAACAAATAAACATTCAAGATGCGAAACTGTTTAATGAAATATCTTGAATAAATCGCATTAAATTACTGAAATTTATAAAATTGCTCCAATTTTCTCTTGATTGTAAAATTATATTTTTAAATCATAGCAATTAAAGTAATTCCTTGCTTTTAAAACATATTTAAATATTAATAATTTATATTAGCATTTAAATAATGAATACTAATATTTAAATTTATTATTTATTAATGCTACTGTTCAAATTAATTATTAATAAATGCTAATATTTAAATTTATAATCCTTTTAATTTAAATACTAATATTTATACGTCAGCATTATAATTATTATTACATCATATTTAATTAATAATATTTTTCTTCTCTACCTATATATATATATATATATATATATATATATATAGGAAAGGAAATTATTGAAATATAAACTACAAAATTTGGTTAGAACTTCTCACTGTAGAGAAATACATATTTTACGAAAACAGAATAATTAAAATGTATTAACAATTAATCTACTAACACTGAAGTTGAAAATCAAGTGAAAAGTTTCCTAAAATTTTAGTTTTTTGAAAATAATCTTAATTTTTTTTTAAAAAAAAGGAATAATTACAAGTATTTTGATCTATAAAAGAAGTAAATACTGATGAAGAAAGTACTAATTTTATTTTAAATCTTTCTATTTTATTAATCAAATGAAAGAATGATTGTAAGTTTGCAATCACTGTAAAATGATGCAAGTTGACTGTGAAATGCAAGTCTCAGAATGTGTATGAAAATATTAAATAAATTGACTTTGTTTCGTCCATTTGCATTAAATAACACCTAATGGCGTGATCGTTTTGTAGTTGCGTATAGAACCATCAAAGGACTTGATTATGTCTATTAATTTCCATGATTTTGCAAAATAGAAAAGCAGTAAGTAGCGCAATAAAGAAAAAAACTGACTTTGAGCCAAAAAGATTCAAATGAAAAGCAAACTAAACTTACCAATATTTACACATCTGGGTAAAATAACATGGATCTTTTTAGTATAATATTGGATGAATGCAATAGTGTTTTCAGATCAAATGTGTACATGATTAAATCTAAAATAATGCTTTTAGATAAAAAAAAAACTTTTTTAAACCGATGAATTCAAATTTAGAATTTATCATTTTATCTATAACAATTTTGTGTTATCTTAACGTTTATTCGAGTACAATTATTTATGAGACAGAAACTTTTACAGTGTCTTCATTCAGGTTTTTATTATTTACAAGGAAGACTATTTAAGGAAATATTGAATGAATTGCATTCTTCTTTTTATCATTGAATAGAACTGCAGTTTACAATTTTTGTCTTCCCGGACGATTCAGATGAAAAACAGAGTCGATACTGAGAAAGGCTTGGAAATCAATCAATTTAACCGAATTTAAATCAATATGCAAGCTATTCTACGAAGAAATTCAATATGCAAGCTATTCTACGAAAAAGTACAGAACCTTCGTTTGAAAGAAATTTTCTGTGTCATCCTAAATCCAAACATTTTTTCATATCTGCTGAAATATATAATGTGCCCTTTAAAGCGGATAATTTAACATATGCGGATGCTGCAATTTCAAGGAGTCATTACGAACAAATTAACTGTAAACGCAGGTAGCAATTATCCCCGAGGAATTGTTTCAAAATAGTAACGGTATGGAATGGTTGCACTAGATGAACTCATTTACTATAAATAATGCCGAATAGATTGTAACAACATACGATTCAATATGCTGGTGAGTAATTTGTTACCATAGTTCCATTAGAAACACCTAAATACAAATGTATTCCATCATTAAAATTTCTGAACTTCAAGTAAATATCGTGTAATAAATTAGCCTTAGGTTTTCATTTAAATTCTAAGTCTGAATCTCAAATCCGCAGAATTGAAATTTCTGAATTTCAAGTCAATACCGTGTAATAAAGTAGTCTTAAGTTTTCATTTAAATTCTAAGTTTGAATCTCAAATCCTCAAAATTTTCATAAGAGGTTTTGTTTCAAAGGCAATCAAATGCATTAAATAAAAGGCATCAAGCAATAAAATGGTAAATGCCGAAAAATGTACAAAATGGTAATCTTATTCAAAAATATCTATAAATTATTTGCAACAAGAAAATGGTCGAAGCTAGGCAATGTAATAAAAAATAATCAATTTGATGAATATCTATCGTTTAAATTCTATCTGTAATTATTCAATTTAATCACAGTAAACAATTATGATCGCTTGTTAAATTAACGGAAATTGAAGAGACATTTTATGTAAATCTAGTTCTCCTAAAATTAAGTCAATTAATATGTATTAGTTAATTTGGTACAGTGTAGAAGTATTGAAAGAGTATTATTATCACCTGACTTATATGACTATTTTCTACAACAAGACGTGAAATAATGCAGCCCTTTATTAAATTTTCTCTACATTTCATTTTATACTAACATGTTTATAGAATTTCGGTTTTTTTCTGAAAATAGGTGAATATCCTTTTAAAGTTAAGTTTCTAAATAGTTTCATATTATTCATTCTTAGGTGTTGAAAAGATAGCCTGTATTTAATTTTTTCTAATAAGGATATCTTAGAACTCAAACATATCTAACCATTTGTTTTCTGAGAACATAGAAATTGTATCTCAATTATTACATGTTATTTGGTAGGATACAATTCCTCAGATTGGTTTAAATGAAATTTGTTATACTACCACAGATTTATTATTTTTAATGATTATGGTGTTATGTATATATAAATAATAGTTTTGTGAAAAATTTCACTTATTTTAAGGCTTGGTTTATATATTTCGATTGAAAATAAATCTTTTAGGAGGTAAGAAAAGCAATGGAAGTATATTGAAGTCATAAAGAAATGTAATAAAAACTATAAAAGAAACAAACACTTAGTTTCTGAATTTTTCTTACGATTGATGAATTTCAAATGAATATCGTTTCCTTAAATAAAAAATAGCTACTCAGTGCAAGCAAAATACTACAGTTGAATTGACATAGAAAAAATTAATAGTTTTATTATTCACTTTATAATTTTTTCAATTTTTAAAACTTTCTAATATCAACTTTTTCTCTCACATTTTTCAGCATTTTTTAAATGCAAAAAATTGTTGTTTAGTTTTCCATCTTCTTAACTTCCTTAAAAGCTAAATAATTCCTACTTCTTAAGAAGTATTTATTATCCAGATATATGGTTGCGTGATATATTGGCATGTGTCATGGATGGCCAACCTAATATCTAAAACTATTGAGGATATTTTCATACATCAATTCTTTTGATTGCAAATCTATTGTAAATTGTTATCCAATTCTTTTAAATATTTTGAAAATCGAAAAGCAGAATCTACTTCAAATGTATTGTTGGGGACTTAATTTATACGACGGAATATTATTATGCTCCATTTAATACTATTTTCAACCTTCGATATCGCATAAAATTAAACAGTAAATCTAAAGAAATATCAAAACACAAATTTTATTTATTTATACCAATTTTGTAATTTTACTATTGATTATAGTTATTCGATTGAGAACTCCATTCTCTGCACTCAAACTTTTTCAATAGCTCAATACAGTAATTGAAATATATACATAAATTTGAAATATTTCGGAAATAATCGATTGCTGAGAAACAACTAGTATTTTCAAGCACTCTTGGTTTCTTTATAAACGAAACGAATTCCTGAGTCATTATTTCCTCAAACTCAAATTATCACCCTGCCTCTGTAAAAGGTGACATTTTTTAAAGTATGTAAAAAGGGAAAAAAAAGCTTTTAGAATATCCTCGTCACTCATTCATTATTGTACATTGTTTGCAAGTTTTGCCTCTTTTTTTTCTCTCCTTAAAAACATCATGACATTTCCTCCTTAAAACAACAACTTTAAGTTCTGTTGTTTCTTCTTGGTAGATATTATATCTACAGTACTAATTTGAAAACTTGAAAAGGAAAATGTCTGTGAATCCGTTATTTGAATGCGAAATCGAATGATTTGAGTTGTTAATGCTGTTTATTATTAAATATAAGCCATTGAATGAAATGGAAAATATTCACTTAAAACAATTTTAACTAGCAATTGTAAATTTTCTTACCTAAATTTCATATATTTAGCTCTTATTTCTAAATCCATTTTGAAACAAAGGATTTCCATTATAATATTAAATTATCTGCAATTCAATTATGTAATGAAAATATCACCTTTTATTTTTAAGTTTCTTACCTCTTAAACTGTCAAATAATAAATAAAGAAAAGATATGACTTAATGTCACTAGGATAATTTACATTCTGTCTTCAATCTTCTTTCTTTCAACTTCTGTAAGCATCTGCACTTTTTATTGAAGTCAAAGCTCCGAATTTTCTGACACGTCGTACTGCATCATTGTACAAGCATCAGTTTTACAACTTTGAAAAGTCTATATTTTTCTCTGAAAAGTTACATATATCATTTATATAGGTATCCTAATAAGGAGAAATCCAATGGTTTAAGGGTCGGTGAAAGTAGAGGTTATCTACGTTATCACGTTCGATATTGAAATCAGAGGCTAAAAAAATGGCAATATTCCTAATCATAATATCACACTGGAACTCTACTAAGAAAGGATAGTGATATTATTTTCCTTAACTTTTACTTAGATTAAACGGTATTGGAAATTTCAAAGAAAATAATAAGTAATGTACACATTCTGCTTTTAGAATTTATCTGAATAAATTCTAAGAAAAATTATTTTTATCCAAAATCGTGGGTGGTTAGCATATATGCAATTGATTGTTTTCCATATAATTTCAGAAATCAGTATGATCCGCTTCTGGCACTTCCTCTAGCAGACGCTTCATGTGGTTTTATCAAATTGCTCATATCCATTTTATTATACCTTACCATCATTTTTCAGATTAGAATTGTAAGTAAAAAAGTCAAGAACATAAAAAAAATTGAAAAAAATTGTATGTATGGAATTTTTAAGAAAAATTCAAATCTCTTACTCTTTATTCTCTTTGAAATAAATGTTATCGCTCCTCCAAATTAAATTGCTAATTATTCGAGAGCAATAATGCCTGTGAGATTAGAGCATATCGAAATATAACAAAGAAAATTTAAGAAACAACTAATGACACCTATGTCAAAAATGTGCAACATATTAATTTAAATTTAAAAATAATAATAATGTATTTATGAATAAATATCACAAAATACATAATATCCCTACGAAATCTGTTTTATATTAATATTTTTAATTCTTAGAAAACAAGAGGGAAAACATATTAACAATCATTGTAAAAAAGTTTCTATTAAAATGTGGAAAAAATGGAGTCCTAGATACAAAAGAAATCATGTTTCAATGGAACTCATGTAAAATTATTAAATATAGTTTTTCCCAATAATGCGACGTTAACGTTTCCCTTCTTTTAAATATTCTTTTATAAGTAATCGGGATCAACCGCCCAAGAGCAACGACCTCTCCTCCCTTTCTAAATTAAATCTTGAAAGTCACAAATTGTTTTGGTTATGATTCAAAATGACGTCTTTAACGGGCTTTATTCTGTGACACAAATAAAATAATAAAAATAAATCTCGATCGATAATGGGTTTGGTCCCTCTTCACCTAACGACAATATGCTTTCCACTGCGCAATACATGAGGAGAAAGCAAAAATAAAACTCGAACCAAATGCACTTCCGGATATCCACATGGAATGGTTGATTTCGTTTAGTCCCTTATGGCCCATTACTTTTCAGCAATGCAAGTGATGAGCATGTTTCTCACAATGAAATATCCCGTGATACCTTGGGAATATCGTAAACGCTCTTCATCTTCACTAAATGCATGAGAGGGAGCAAGCTGTGAGAGTGCTGCTCCCATGGTTGCCATGGACAAAGGAGATCCTTTTGCATTGTCAAAAAGAGAAAAAGACGAAGCGGTTTTCTTTTGATTTCTCTATCTAGGAGAAAAAGTTTTTTATTGTATCCGCTCCAAAGTCTTCCATATTTATCTCCTTTATTCATTGTATTTTATGTATTGGAAATGATATTTTTGGTGACAGCAACTTAAATAACTTGACGTCGTAAATGCTTAAAGATGTCTCCGAATGCCTTGTTCTCCTTCTTGTTGACTTTTTAAAAAGTCAGCAACAAAGAGAAGTTTTATCGATTGAAAGCAGTGATGTTTGTTGTAAAATGGATTTAAACAAATATTATTCGTTTCACAACGTTTTTAAATATCTGTAATTTTTTAAATTCATTTTTAGTCTAATATTTAAAATAAAAAAACCAATAAAGCTACTTTTCATTTCAAAAATGCTGCATAAAAGTGTATTTTATGATCATAAATTATCATAATTTTATCAAAAATAAATTTTACCACTCATTTAATAAGATTTTCTCACAATATAGCTTGATCTATAAGTTTCATTAAAATATTGGCAGAAAGAGGAGAGTTATTTTTCGAAAAGCACCATTCTCAAAATAGACTTTTACTAAATTTCATAATGATTTCACAAATCATAATTTCACTTAATCTTGAAGCTATTACTTTTTTGTAAGAAATATTAGCTTAAAATTATGCATTTGTATATTAACATATACAAAAATTTATTTAAATAGATTAATATTCGAAATTTGTATAACCTGGGTGGAAAAACATTACGTGTTAGGAAATGCCAACTTAAATTTAAATGGATATAGATGCATTTTATTTTGTCCAAATAATATTTGATATAGGTCTCGTTTACACCATTTCTACTAACCAGAATTTCCTATTTATTCTTTTAGGGTAGAATCAGCTCAATTTTAAAACCAAAAACTAAAATTCAATCATTTATAAGTATTGTGAGTCAGTCCAAATATATTTAGAATCCAAAATATTTTATGAGCTATTTGCTAAACAAATTAGCATTGCATTCTCAAAAAAATGCGTTATTTATTTAAATAATAAAAATAACTTACCTTTTAAGGAGTTAACAAATCTTATTTACCGAAATTGTACCTAAGAATTGTTACATTTAATAACAAAATAATCTAATCCAAGTTGTTTGGAAGCCCTTTCAACTCTTATCTCAATAGTTAAATTAATTACTCCTTCCGTAGTCAAAAAAATTATTTCTTTAATTAGTTACTTTACAAATAAAGTCTTATTGGATCAAAATAATTTTAAGTCTAAAATTAAATTTTTTCAATTCCTTCAACGTTATATTCAAAGTTTTTTTAATCTAATCTATAAAATGATACTCCAATATTATTTATAATCTAAAAAATAAGATTATATGATTATAAAAATAATAAAGATACAATTATTCCTTTTTTATTTTCATTCCTCAAAACAAATTTTTTAAAATACTAATTCAGTATTTATGGATTTAACAAAAAATTGTTCTGTTATTATTAATTGATTGTGGATTTGTGTATAATATTTTATTTCAATAAATAAAAAGAAACTAGAATATCGGAATTAATTATATGTACATAAAGTCAATTATATCCGACTCATTCAAAATTATTTCACCTTTTGTTTCAGATGTGCATATTTCCTCTAGATATAATTTTTCAGGGTTTTGCTAATATAATGGCTTATAAAAGGGCAATTAGTAATTATGATTTACTTTACAGTTCGATAAATGTATAAATTACTAGAAATACCGGCTGTTTCATTAAAATCACTACTTATAATAGGATTCTTAATTTTTTTTATAACTAAAGAAATAAATATTGTGATAAATATTAATAATTTACCTAAAGAAAATGTTAGTTTTCAAATCGATATTATGTTTCCTACCAGTCCCTATGGATTGCAATTTGAATGTGGATAAGAGAAATCGAAAAATAAGTTAGTGGTTTCTGGTAAGAATTGTAAGCTCAGTGAAAGAATGCAGGATGAGATCCCTGCTGGTTATTTTATTTCGTCCCTTTCTTAATTACTAATGATATTCACCAGATGGTACAAAACTAAATTGCGGTGATTTCATATGAATTAATTTCATTATGTAATTCGAATGATTTTTTATTTTAACCAAACATATTTTTAAATTTGATATTTTATAGCCGACATTTAATTCATTTTTGCAATTCTTAAATTCAAAAAATATTATAAAGATATCATATTTGTTTTATATGTATGAAAGATAAGGCTGTTACATTCTGATTTCAGCATCAGATGCATTTTATATTTTAAATCCCCCTCCTGCCCCCCTCAAAATATCACTGATTTAATTGTGTATAACTAGTGGCAATAGAATTAACTTTATTTGCAGTGAGATAGATATTTTTTTCTTTCCTTTTAAGAAAATAAAAAAATAAACATTTATTACATTTCATATGATGACATTTTCAATATCATACAAAAACATCCAAAATCGATTTTTATTTTTAAATCAATGCAAGTTTACAACAAAGGACATATACATCCCAATACTTCTGATCTTGTATTACTGGAATACGTGTGATCCAGTAATTTTCAAAGGTTTCAAGTACATTGCCTCTGTGATTGTGACGTCTCAAAATACAACATAAATTTTTTTAATTGCATTCGATTCTTTTAATAAATACTATCAAGAATCTGATTAGTACCGTAAAATTAGATTTTTTTTTTATTTTATGACTTTATTTTCTATAAATTTTGCATAGAATTTCAAAATAATCTGTGGACAAGTACGCACTTATACATTTGAAAAATATGCCAAAAAAATTAAACTTCACTGAAGAGGACTTAATTTTTATTAATAACTTTATTATTTTAAAATGGATCAACTTTAAAGCACACATTTTATTACAATTCTAGCTTTACAGAAGAAAAAAAATCGCATTTAATGTAAAAACTTATTTATTTGAAAATTTAATAGCATATTATATTGAGAAAAATACTACAATTTCCTTTTAGATTCAGATTATTCCGATTTCAAACTGTAAGAAAATATTGTCCAGAAGATTAATCACTGTCACTCTTAAATATTAAAGAACCAAATACTTATGAAACCTTTGTCATGATTCACCTCTCCAAGTATAAGAGACAGAATCTGCTTCTCTTCGCGTTTCAAGGGATTAGAATATTATCAGGTTTCTTTTTACCAGATTATATTCTAATCCCAAGAAGCACAGGGAGAATTATATTTAAAAAAAATAGTGCCAGTACTTCCATTTAGAAACTTTTGTGATTCGATATAGACTAAAAAATTATAATTTTTATAACAAATTATAAAAATTAGATCTGTAATGGGAATAATATTTAGTACAATTTTAATGCATTTATTGCTATGTCAGTTTTTCAAACGAAATAATATTCTAGACATTTTGATTCCAAAAAATATCTAAAATTTTTATGCCACTAATTTTTATCGTCTTATTTGTTATTAAAATAAGGAAGGTTATGTGTCTTGAATCTACTTAACTTGGGTAATCAGAAAAAATTTCTTATTTTATCCTTTCAGGACATCATATGTCTTTTGTACCCAAACAGCTTTCATTCATCCCGTGGATAATTTAATAATTAAATATATTTCTATTGGAAAAACGATAATTCTTTTCATGTTCTTGTAATATTCCATATTCAATGGTGTCAGTATGTTAGCTGATCTTAGAAAAAAAAATTTTCAAATTTTGCAGTTTTTACAAAATTACGCTTTATCCAAATGTAGCTATCATGTAAGCCCCACTTAAATTATGGTGCTATTTTATCAAGCATACCCATTCTCAAAAATTCTTCAGATAAACTTGATGACGATTCTACACTATTACGTTGTAGAAGAAAGCTGTCTTGTAAGTCTATCTGATCATTCTTGGACAAGATTTTTGTCTTGTGAAGAACACCTATTTGAATGGTATATTAAATGGAGAAAAGAAAATACCTATCAGATACTATATAGAGGAATTTTGGTTCATTTCGACATCATGCTTGTTCCATTTGAAAGTTGAGACATTCTTACGCTAAATTGAAATGCTCACCTTTCGAAATTAAAGATCCAAATAAAAAAATTGCGAAATCTATCTTTTTTTCTCTCGAATAATGAATAAAAATAACAATAAAATCCAGAAGTAAAAAGAGAGTCTATAATGGTAACCTTTTTTTCCTAAGTTTCATTACGATTAGTTGTTTATACAGTTTATTATAGATGCTTGAATTCTAACTTCATTAAAATATTTAAGTTAATTAATCAATCTTAAATTTGATTAGTGATTTTTTCTTCGCTTTCAAGCAGTGACGTTAGAAAATAAATGCATGGTAAGAATCTGTCTGACCTTTGAAATGCTGCACATTCTTAAAATTCGAAATATTTTGAAGTATTGTTATGCCACTATTATATTTCAAACGTGCGTCAGTGATGGAATAAAATGTTTCAAAGTTTTGAATTAAGAAAACTTTCGAGGTAAAATTAACAATCAGTATTTTAATGACATGTTTACTAACACGCCTTCGGCTATTTTTATGATTATTTTTATTTTGTGCTCATATCAACTCATACTAAGAAGATTATTTAAGTTCTTTGAGGAAAAAGAAATGCCGGAGATCTATAATAACTTTGCCAAAAAAATTATCTTGGAATAGTTTATCGAAGTAGGACACAGACATCATAAAAATAAACGTTATATATTAAGGAACTTGTAAAACAGAATGTATAGCAGAAAAGGTCATAAGTAAAAAATAAAAAATACCTTCTGCTATTACAACAGAAAGTCCATTCATGTAACTTTCCTCAAAACTGCCATTACTCTATATCCGAGATCAATAAATTCTTGTGATCTCTGCTATAAGATAATTTACGAAGTTTTCGCCGAAGTTCACTTGAAATTGGCACTACTCGAAGGAAAGAAGCCTCAGCAGAAAAAACTCTAATTATATCTGAATTGTTTTTGTGAAAGATTTACGAGAATTATATCCGAGCAATAACTGATCTTTCGAGCATGAATTTATAGAAATGGCGATCTAAGGAACTAACATATTGTAGAACACCTTAGAATAGTTGAATAGAAAATTAATTTCATTTTATTAAAAGAAGTTACGATATGTAGAGGTGAATAAAAAGAGAATTTTTGATATTTCTGCATTTTGAATTTAAATAATTGTTCTAAATATGTGTTTAAAATATTTAGGTTTTCTCTGTTTAGTAAATAATGAGACTTAAATTTTAGTCGTGATTCCATGTATGATCGTCTCGACTTTCATAATATTTTGTTAGATACAGAATCTTCATCATCTGTATGTAAAAAAGTATTCAGAAAATTTATTTTAAAGGTTTGAATAAAATCTTTTGCTTAATTATTTTAGTTTAATTTATTTTGATATATTATTAATTAGAGCTCCACTTTCTAACTTATTTTTTAATTTTAGGAAAGCGTCAAAATTCTTTTTAGTGAATATGAGATGATGGATTTTTTTTCACTGCAGAAAAGCAGTCAGTCGCATGGAGAAAAAGTTTAATAAACCCTGGTATATACATCAGCCAATATGATATATTTTCTAAAACTGTAACCAAGAATTCACTTCTAACTTCATGCTTCAAATGTAGACTTGCGTTCAATGAGCTTACCTGTTTGTTCATATAGGACCTTACGAAGTTTATAAAATAACTTTTATAGTATATCAAGCATAAACGCATATAAAGAATCTTCTTTTTTTTAAAATGAGTGCAAAAATATTCTCAATGCAGTAAATGAGCGAAATGTTTTCGAATAGTCATTATATTCTAAAGAACTTAATTTTATACTGGTACGAATAACTTTTATAAATGCCGAAAGTAAAAATATTTTATAATTCAAAATACCTTTTAACATCTATGAACGTTAATGTGATTAAAAAATATACGTTAAATAAAGATTTATTTTGAAAATGGCGTGGTAAACTTGTGATCCGAATGTCAATCACTAATACTGTTAAAGTAATTATGGAGTAATCGAATATCCCAAAGACATTTCGATTGAAAAATAAAGATCTACCCGGTTTAATAAAATACCAGAAAAATTAAAATTATTAGCTCCAATTAAGACTGAAGATTATTAACTTTATGAAAAGACTTAACAAGTAATTTTAGATTTTAGATTTTTTTTAATTTTATGAAATTCAGAATTTTTTTATAATTTAAATTTAAAGCAATTTTCCAACAAAATCGTCATTAAATATATTCTTCTATTTAACTGCTCATAAAAGCTGTTTCTTCATGGATAAATATTTACCAAAAATACCTGAAAAAATACTCATTAAAAATGTTAAAGTTTCAAAAGAAATCAAAACATATTTTGAATTTAGAGCTTCTAAATTTAAAATGATATTGTCTACCATTTATTACCATTTCTTTATAGTTTTACTTTATTGCACTAAATTTTGTGGCATTTTAAATGCATAAAAATATCTTTGTTTTTCAGGCCGTCCAGGGACCGTCTTCCACAGACCAAGACAACGACTGGTACTCCCATTTTTATTCATCAGCAGCACCCCATATCTACAGTAATCGCCATTTTTCAGTTCTCTCACATAATAGCACTTCGCACTTACATTCTTCGGTCCCAGCAGAGGGCAACAATGATGTCTTCACCCTCGTTCTCTACTCTGTTCTCTCTGTTCTGGGTACCACCGTGAACATCTTTGAAATAAGCTCCCTTATTATTCAAGAAAACTTACGCCATCACGGCAATGTCTTCTTGGCTAATCAAGCATTGGCCAATCTGTTAATAACCACATTAGGTTTCCCAGCCTCTTGTATAGCAATCCTTTCCAACACTCATCATAATCCTTTTGTCTGCTACTGGCAATGGTACATAGCACTCCTGTCGCTTTCAACATCCAGCCTCAATTACTTCTTCATTGCTTTCGAAAATCTACTCAGGGCTTATCGTAAGCGCCGTAATAGAAACAACACAAACGGTGGAGCTTACTCCTGCTGCTGTGGTGTCAATGTTGTCGTCTTCTGTGTATTCTTTTCTTGGATAGCTGCTGGCTTTTGGATATTAGTTCTAGTGTTTTATGAAAAGAAACACGATATCTGCACCAGAAAGTACGGATATAATCTTACTTTCTTGCTTATTCTAGCCCCCATAGCGCTGAGTGTTCTCACTTTTCTTTGGACTGTCCGTCGCTACAAAAAACATCTGAAGGAGCTCGAATCTCGGCAATGTCTTGAAAGCCGAGAAGAAAACATGCAGAGACAATTGTTCAAAAGCAATGCCTTGGCTTTTCTGCTATTCCTCTGCTTTTGGATGCCGTTTATTGTATCAATCACAACATCGCCATCTTTTTCGGAAAAGGGGGAAGGCAAATACACATCCCCACCAACAGTAACATCTATTTCCAAACTCCAGTACATAAACAGCCCTGCCAACAGCATTGAAACTCTGTTTGCAGTTGCCCAGTCTTACAGCTGCTTCTGTAGTTTGATATACGCGTTTACCAATGGTACCTTTGGGCAGGCATTTTTGTATTTGACAAGGTACTTCTGCTGTAAATCCCACCCGGAATTCTCCAAAAGTACCTTTCAAGAAAAGCCCAGAGGTACAGTTCGAGTGCATATAGGCATGGAAACACGCGTAGGGGAACGTAGCTCTCGAGCAAATAAACTGATGTCTGTTGTGATGCACGACAGTCCAAGAGGAAATCATTATCTTTAAAAGTGGTGACTTTGCACCACTGACAGCGTGCTCTTGCTTAGTCGTCTTTACTTTTCTATATATTCATATTCAACATTATTTATATAAACATCAAAACCCAAAAATGATGGTTGAGAAATCTACTATTTTTAAATCGATGCTATATGGAACCGAGGGTTTCCGCACAAGGTGTTACAAACATTTTTAAACTATTTAAGACTAGTTGATGAACTGTAGATGGATAGTTACGTTATAGAGTTACTGGAAAGCTAGAGGATTTCTTCAGTCAGAAATATTTAACAATGCTATGTACGCTTGATATCATATCATATCACTTATCACGAATATTCGGAAATTTGCTCCTCTCTGTGAAGTGTCCTTAAGAGTTTCAACCTCTGAAATCTCCGAACAGAGACCTATCACACCCGAATTAAAAAAGAATCTCCTGTACTGCATCAATTTTATCACTGATTAATCGAAAGAAGAAAAAATAGCACATTGGAACTTGAAGGTCATTACACTAAGTTTAGTTGTAAAATTAATTTAATTAATTCTATTATGTCTAACTTATAATTCTGAAAATATTTAGAATAATAGTTCAAATGAGCTGAGACTTTAAGTTCAAGTCCTGGAAAATTCATGCAATAATTTCAAGAAAAATCGTACTCACTTCTCAAAATGAAGAAATCCTTCATCACATTGCATTGATTTGTAGGTATCATAGGTAAATAAAATTTTTAATATGCCTAATTAAAAAAAATCAAAACAAATTTTCTTACTAGAAGATTCAGATACACTGAGAAAAAAATATTTATTGAAGAAATCTAATTTAATACAAATTTCAAAAGGACCTGCAAGTACAAAGTTTATCTAAAAAAATGGCCAGGGTGTTGCTTCAATAAACCGATAATTTTTCCACAAAATAATTCGTCATTAAAATTATTACTCAAATAAAATCTCAGAATTTTTATTAGTATAATAATTAATGGGGAGCACAATGAAAAATAACATCTTATAATTAACATACTGAGTGCTTCGCCATTTTTAAACAGGAGTTTAAACTACTTATTTTCAATTTCATATGAGGAGACAAGCAAAATATGAATTTTTCATTATTTCATTTAGAGAAAATTTTCATTTGTTTACTAAAATTTCGTTTGTTTTTTTAGGCAACTACTGGACTTAAAATTTTCAACTTTCTTCTTATAATTTATTAATCAGATAGATTTTTATCACAAATTTTTAAAGTTCCTATCTGTGCTATTGAGTTTTCGAATTTTCATATCTCCTAAAATATATTACATAAGCGAGCTTTATAATTATACAAACAAACTTTTGATGGAAGAATATTTATCAGATTTCTCTTAAGGTTTGGAAACATTTTAATGCATTTGGGATGATTGTATAAAATTTTTCTACTCATTCTTTATTCACCTAAAATAGTTCAATTCATTATTTAACATTTCCTCAAAATTTTACATCAAAACTTATAACCATAAAGGCATCTATAATTTTTAAGCTCTTCAAATGCTCATTTTTTTACTTAAAATGTTTTAAGAAAAATCAGTTAACATTCATAAAACAATCCATTTGAATATCATTTGAATCCTCTGTTAAAATTCTGCCTTAGTGTTTTAGTATACAGTTAAACATGACATCACGTTTGAAAAAAAAGACAAAATGCCATTTCAGAAAGTGGTATAGTTAATTAAAAGATCCGTAAATAAAACTATCCTTAGAAATACCATTGAGCATGACACAGTAATTTAGTTTGGTTTAATACTTATTGAAAATATTAAATTATAAATTTAATAACTGTTATGAATAATACCAGATAATCGAGAAAAATTCTTTGCGTGCTAATTTATACAATACTTCATAATTATCTTGTGAATATCTGCAAGTTTCTTAATGTATGCCAAAATAGCACAAAATTAGTTAAGAACACAAAGTAAAGTTTCTTAAAGAATTTGATATGAGAAATTTCCCTAAAAATGTAAAAGGATTAATTTTAAAATTTTCCCTTCTAAATTCCAAAATCAGCGTTTGTTATAATTTTTTTAAACCCAGCTTTTAACATTTATTTTTTTGAGAACAAAGAAGAGTCCATGTTTGTATGACTATTGTGATTTTGTATAATGTTTAAACGGGACCATTATTTTTACCGTTTAACTTTACTGACAATTTCGTCTTCGATTTGCTGCTGTTCTTCTTCATTCAAATTAATATTTCGCCAAACCCTTCAGCGATTTCCCCTTTGAAATTTTCAAAAGATAAGTAAAAGAAACTGAGTAAACTCATGGTAGAAATTTCTATGTGTTTTAAATCTTACTTCTTATTCATGCATATTCATAATTTTCAAATAAGGTGTTCGAAATAGCATTGAACAAATGGAAGAGTGCATTCTCTATTATTCCGAGACTTGCATTTCAAAGCGACTGATATATGATAAACACACTTCATTGTCTTAAAACGCTTTTAAAAATTAATGTTAATTTGAAAGAAAGTAAAATCCTCCTGACATTGAAAGAAAACCCATTGTAGAAAGCACAGCTTAAAAGGGGAAAGAACATTCACAAAGTGTTAAGAATTGCTCATAATTTTTCCCTACAATTCGAATTACGCATCACCTACGGGATTGAAATGATTTATTCAAATTGAAGGTACGAAGTTACTAGTAGTAGCTGAAGATCGACGAACTCAGAGATAATTTGCATACAGCCAAGTTATTTGCTGATCAAGTTTCCGATAGCATCAATCTCTTTCAGAAAAGTGGAACTTTTTTTTGAAGTAGGTACTCAGTCAAAATAGAGTAACATGAGAATATATTCTATAGACATGAGGATTCATGTACCTGTACATCTGAATTTCTCGTATGAGGCACGTTTGCATCTATTTCATTTACTGGTAGTGCTCTGGGAGAAGATAGCCATTCTTTTGTATTCAGATGAAAGTGTTCTTCAGAAGACACTGTCCAGTCAAAGTAAAGTCAGCGTTCCGCATATTAGGAATCTTGGTACAGGTGCTCATTGTGTGCAGGTACATGTTTTTCTGTTCCTACCTGGACTGAAACTTATTCATGTGTTTGATTTGTGAATGCGATTTGTGTGATCAAATCTATAGATACATGTTAGTGTTAATCTCTGAAAACTTTATTCAGCAGTCATCAAGCTTTGCGAGCTCGCAAAGCCCTATTTCCCTTTAATATCATGCTTGATGTGGATCGTAAATGGACATTTGTTATATAAATATTATGTAAGTCTACAACTGCCTATATGATATCCATTGAATCCAGAACCATATCGAGCACCTGTTAAAAGGGAGCACTGCTGTATCATATAAATTTGTTGACATGGAAGATTAATATTTGATATTAAATGTGATGTATTTTCGTTTACAATGTCGTTTTTGAGCATGTATCTGTGCTTCTATGCTTGTATTTAGGGAAATTTTGTAACACTGCTTACCGTGAAATGATTTTTTATGCATGCGGAATATGACATCAATTTGTTGTAATGTATTTCTTGTCTATCGTAACTTGATTGTACAGTACTTGCACCAAATAAGTTATTTTATACATGCGAAGATTGTCCAGCATGTTTAATATATGTTCATCATGCCCACCAAGCTGGTACAATGACCCTTGAGGTTTTAAGTATCATGGGCATGGCATAGCGTTGTTTAATGTATGCGTAGCCTGATCAACATAATGTTTTACTAAAAGGCTCAAAGAACGACACTTCTCAAATGTTTTCACAAACACATTAAATGAACCATTGATCGTTATTATTTAACCCTCATCCTTTAACGTTTATGAATTATCAATATATATCTATATATATATGTATGTATGTATGTTGTGTGTGGACTATAAAAGGCTTGTTTTTTTCAAACACAAAAAGAACTAAAAAAACAAGTTCATAATTGTTATAAATTTTACATGTATCCATTTGTATACATGAATATTACCCCCATTGATGTTAATATGTGAATGGCTCAAAGATAACTTAGAAATGATTATGTTAGATAGTGAATGAACAAGAAGTTGAACCCAACTTTTGCATTGTCATTTGGAATAATATATGATGCTGTTGTGATGTTGATGTTCTTATATTCTATTAGAAACAAGTTGATATCTTGTGTGTAGTGAAGGAAAAAATTCCATATAATATTGCTTTAAATCAAAGAAAAGTGTTTATTGATGTTTTGTGTAAATATAAACGTTAAACTATATTGAATTAAAAATATAATGCACTCTGAGCTATAAACACTATAAGCAATTCAAATACAATAAAATATCCTAATATGGCTCATTTTCAGAACTTCATATCTTTTAACTTCTGTTTCGATTCTATTAAGAAAGTTTGCATTTCTTAATTTATCAAATTGTAATGGTATAATGAAGTGAAATTACAAAGTTTGACGTAAATATGCTTAATATTAAATGGCAGATAAATATCTTAAGTGACAAAGAGTCTTCTGAGCATTTTGTATTTCTCGGTCTTGCACACTGAAGAGATCATTTGCATTTCTGAGAATTCTAATGTCACAAAAATGTCCAGACCAAATTTAATCAGGAAATGTTATCATTTAATATGGAATTTTTCTATTCAGATTAAGTTCATTAAATCATTTATAATATTAATTACTCATCTAGATATTATTTTCAGAATAAAATTAAAATTTATTTAAATCTTTTTCAATTAGCTGATGAGAAAAAGAAGTATTTTTTAAGGAAAAACAATATGAATCTATTTAAATAAAATCTATTTCATTCATCAATTTAGAAATTTATAATAATGTTAAAATTAAAATGGACAAAATTAAAAAACTGGTAAGCTTTATAAAACTCAAAATTGTTTAGCTCAGAATAATGTATGACATTTTTTTTTGTTGTTGTGTAAATGAATGTAAACATTGTATTTGTTGGTTTGTGAAATCTCGACACGTTACTATGTTGGACTGAACACATATATTTGGTGCAATTACTTTTGTAAATTTAAACATATAACATTTAAACTTTTACTTTTATTTCGATTTTTAATTTTATTTTAGCTACTGGTAATATGCTTTGCTCTTAACCCTAGAATATTATGACAGAATTATTTGATTTTTTCATCTGCTTCGTTTAACTCACCTATTTTCAGTTTCTAATACGATTTTGCATATTCAAGATCGATAGATTGGAAAAGATACAGAATTGAATCACATTTATCAGTTCGTCTTAGTATGGATGGTAGAGAATGCTCATCGACGGATTATACTTTATAGAACAGCTTTAAAGCGAGCTATTAATCTATTAAATAATGACATCACTTAAATACTATCACGAAATTGAGTTAATTTATATGTCTCCAACAACAAGTCTACTTTAAATCTGAATTATCAAGATCTAAATGACATTTTCTCTAAAATCTAAAAAGTTCCAGCTGTAGAGCAGTATTAATTTTTAAGTTTCTTTTGATCAATCTTTTAAACTAACAATACAATATCCGAAAACAAAAATCTACTTTATTTAAAAATAATGTTTACTTTTAATAACAGTATCGTATAAATTTTTTTCTCTTCAATAAAACTTCAGATAAAATAAAGTTCGTTGCTGTAAGTTTTAATAACTCTTATTTTATGATTAATCGCATAAAATAGTGATTCATATTCATTTCTTCTTTGCTTTTAATTTTTTCAATTAATTATAAAAATTTAAAAATTGTCTAATTTAATAATTATTATTTTTTAATTTTAATTTTTAATGTTTATTCTATATGTTATACTTAGAACATTTATCTTTTATATTATTTATTAATCTATTATTTTTATTTTTGAAAAAGGTTAATTTTTTATTGAAGTTTAGCTTTCAAGTAATGAATTAGACTGAGAATTAAATTTTGAAGTTGATCCTCCAGCCTTCTTGCTTTCATTTATTTAAGTTTCAAAGCCTTTCTTTAAAAAATTAAAAGTAAATCTTGTATTGAATAGGACTAGGTGAGAAATGTGGGGGGAGGAATAAAATGAAGGTAAAACTGTAATTGAGGATCATTCAGATTCTTTCTTTTTTACATTCTTTTGTAATACTCAGCATCAAGGATATTTAAAGACAGAATACAATTCCTTTAGGGCACAGATGTAGGAAAGCTTCTTATCCATGAAATATATGCACATATTCTGAAAACAAAAGGCTTACTCTGAATAAATTTCTAAGGATATTTAACCATTCAGCTCTAAATTTAGAATCATTTGTTATGTTTTAAAAATTTACTAAACTTTAATTTTCATTCAGAATTAATGCATATATAAATTTGAATTCGAAATTGGCTAAAAGAAGATTAATGCGTATCAAGTTTGTAATATTCTAGGGTTATATCAATTTCAGCAACAAATTTTATTTGAAAGCAGATATTAATATCTTACGTATGTGGACTATTGTTGATGAAAGAATAGATGTTAAACCTCCATTAAAAAAGAAGCGACATGGTAAACGTATTTTTTATTAACATTTAACAAATCACAAATTTTACGCCAAATTTATTTTTATTTCATTTACTACTTTGTGAATGCTTTTATTTTTTGCACAAAAAATATGCATTAAAATTTATATGTACAGTGTAAAAAAACCTGTTTCTTTGTTCATTTTGAGGAAGTTTACATTATTTCATTTTTTGTTTATAATCTCAAAAAAAAATTTCAAAACCATCATAAACTCATTACAAAGTAAAAAATTACTTCAATTTTCTCAAGATTTTAGATAAATATTAGATTCTATATGTTTCAGTTTTTAAAAAATCTAATTTGTTGCTCTAATTCAAAAAATATAACTACAAAAATATAGAAGAAAATATAAAATATGAAAAAGGGATTATTAAAAGGCGTATATCCAGATAAAATTCCAAAAATAAATTATTTATGATAACATATGTATTTCACTAGAGAAGGTGAAGATTGCTAAGTCTATTCAAAGCATATTATTTTAAAACAAAATTCATTAAAATACACTCTTATTTATTATTAAGATCATCTAGCCTTCAATTATCTTTCGTGGCAAATGAAACATGCTTCTCACAAAAACAATATTTTCCCATTATCTTTCCAAAACACTATCGAGAAAAACAATAAAATTTTAAATAACAACTTTGAAATTAAATTAAACACAGAGCTCATTGAAACTTCGAAATATTTTGATTGAAATTTAAGTAATAAATATGATGTTACAAAAATATATAATTTCAATTCTTATCCAAGCTTTAACGTGCCTAATTTGAATTGTTTTTCTATATTTTACAATTAAATTATCCCTGTTTTGAGTACGAAAGGCAAGAATAAAGGGATTTATGAATTCCAAATTTCGGTGAAAGGTTTTGCAGGATATAGAGAAAGCATTGAATCAATAAATACAAAAAAAAACAGTAAAAAAGTTAGATGAATTAATTTAAATAAAAATGTAATTCAATAACCGTTATATCATACTTCAATCATAGTTTTATACTAATCCCGAATTATAAATAATATAAGATAATAATAGACATTAAAAAATATCGCTTGTAATTTTATTTAATACATGAAGTTAGTATCTGTTCGATTAATCATTAAAAGCAGTTTTTAATGGCACAGTTTTGTTACAGTTATAAACAGAAACATATTTTTAAAATCTTACTTTCCATCTTTAAAAAGTAAAAAAGATTTTTTCCAAAACTTACTAACAACTTAAAATTTAGCCCATCTGGTTTCGAATTAAGTTTAATTTTAATTATTCATTAACTGACAATTAAATTTATTCTGGGAATTTTAAAATACTTGAATTTGCTAAATTTTACTAATTATTTAAATATTTTCTAACCTAAAATTTCAGAACTATAGCATATCAGGAAACGAGTAAAAAATAAATTATAAAATTCCATTTTTTCAGACATGAAAAAAGACTAGATAAAAAAAGATAAATGTATTAAAAATGGTAAAATGGTTCTTTCCTTATTTTCCATTTCATTCATTTTCTTGTTTCTCAATTGCATTTCACTGAGATTTGAATTCTTAATCCTACTGCTATTTTCTCAGAAGTGCCATGAAAAGGGATATTTAAATTCTATTCACTCTTTTTGTCAAAACTAAATGTTTTTTCTAGAGAACACATTGTTGATTTTGAATAAAATTCCTCACATTTAAGAAGCGTAATATGTATTAAAGGAAATGAATTACAAAAATAGGTTCCCTTTCAGTTTTATCTTGTATTAGTATCTCTTCAACACAAATGCTCAAAGAAACTTCATCTAATCACGGAAAATAAATTATAAAGAAACTGAAGACTGCTTAAAATATCTATTCAGTTGAAAAGAATAAGAATTCTTTGTTATAGCCTCTGCAATACATGGAGATCAATAAACACTGACAATTTTATATTCTAATAAGTCTTTTCTTCCTGGATTAGAAAATGTTTTCAAAATTGACATAATTTTTTTTCTGATTATACAACATTCAATATTTCTGCAAGATGAAATGTAACATTTTAACAAGATTAGCGATAGAATATGAGCCTTTCTGTTTTTGAGCAATTATCTATTTGTCGTAAAAATTTCCAAATTAAATTCAAAACCTTCCAAACAAAATATGAAAATTAATTGTACCTATTTAAACTTAAGAGTTAATTATCCATTTGCACTTCTAATTTTAAATTATAGTTAGAGGAATATAATTTCCCCTTTAACAGTGACTTTGAGCAGTAATGGCCACTCAGAATTTTTTTTGAAACATACCTAGATAAACAATAGTCAATAAAAATTTCAACATTGAATTTAATAAATAAATTATAAAGCAGCATTAGTGTTGAGATATAATGAATATATTATATACGAGAGAAATGATCAATTATTTTTGTTAAAAAATTAATCCTTATGATAATGAATTTTCATAAGGAAAATCTCTCTTAAAATTAAAAGCAGCACCTCATCCCAGCAAAAAAATTGGCCCATGTGCTTGTAGTTACAGTAAAAAACCGTTTCAAACTTGCTAGAGCTTCAAAAAAAATTTACGAACATTTATTTATAAAATACAAATATATTCTGTATAATTTTAAAGCATTCCTTCTAAACTATGTATGTTTGAGTAAATTTGTGTCCCTCAATTATCCAACTACATGATATTGATGGAGGATTAGTGGGCTATTATATTCATATTTTTTACAATAATATTATTATTTTAAAATCTCACAAAAGAAATTTGACAAAAAATTTTAATAAAAATATATAAATGGCTCAATAAATTTTGCGGCTTTTATTGGTATGAGAAATATTTTCTTAACTATTAAAGGATGCCACTTATTTAATATAAACTACGATTTTTAATTATTTAGGTCATAAAATTTTTATATCTACGTATTGAATTTTAATTTATCAAATACAATTCATAATTTTTAGTTGCATATTCATATTATAATTATTTAATTTATAACCAAATAAATTTATGTTAATCTAATTAAGAAAAACATCACATTATAACTCAATTATTCCAAATTTAGTTCTTATTCATAATAAACTGTCATTTTGACATTTTCAAAGGAAATATTTATTTGATTTTTGTAGATAATTAAATTAATATGATAAAAAATTCATTTGAGGTACAATTTGGCATTTCGAACTATTTGATCTGATTTTAAATAAAATGAAAAATATATTTAATTGTCTTAAGTATAAATAAATACAGTAAGATTAGCTGAATAAAAATTAAGCAAAAAGTAAATCAGATTAGGCACAACTAAATTATTTTAATGAAATAATTTATTAATTTGAGTTTTAAAAAGATTCACTTTATAATGACTTCGGCTAAACGCGTTTTTTTTAAACAAAATCTAACATGCGAGTATTTGGTTTAAGTATAAATACAAAAACAATATCAATTACAAATCGTTTGAAACTCCAATAAATCAGAAGAAAACGACTCAAATGTGCATAATGTACATAAATGTACATGCCAAAGCGGGTGTTTAACATCTATTCTTTCGTTTTAGAACTGGAAAATGCCACCTTACTTTCGAGCTTAAAGTATGCATTTCATGTATGTCGCCTTCTGAGATCAGCCATATTTCGACGTATATTTTTGGCGATTCCTTCTGAGTGTTTGAAATAAAATTTTGCTTTGTGACTGTGTGATGCTCATGTTATTTCAACACGTTGGAAATTCTCCAACTCATTCCCATGACAAAATCTGAAAGTGAAAAATGACATTTCCGTGGAAAATTTTCTTCTCATATTGAGGTCAGGGACGAGACCATTTCACAAGGCACCTGGAAATTTCACCAGCAGAACTACCTTTTGTTTCTGTGTTACATAAGCATGTCTAACAACACCTTTCAAACTCAATGTCAAATGTCTCTTTCGAAGGATATTTGATATTTCTGTTTCCATGGAGGCCCAATGGCATTTCTAAAGAAGTTCTTGATATTTATCAAGAGATATTTGAGGTAATTGTTTTATTTTTTAAAATTAAATCATTTATTATTTTCCAAGAACCGAGTTTGCTAATAATTCACAGAATTACAATAATTTATTTTGTCTTCGTTTTCTGAAACCACAATGAATTTCCATCTGAATCGAAGAATTATATTTTTCAATTAGTCATATAATATGTTTTTATTTCAAAGGATATTTTTATACCAGGAAAATCAATATTTTCAGCAACTAATAGTCACAAGTATATTAACTATTCTGAATAACTTTAAGTATAAAGAAGACGGTCTATACTCATGGGATTTATTCAAACGGAAAACTAATTTAATTTTAATTTGAAGTCTATTGCGTTTCTTTCACTACTATATTAAATATTTCTTGCTTTTATAAATAGTTTTTATATACATTTTCCTGGGTATCAGAATTCTAGATTTTATTTTAACACAATTCCATTTTTTAAAGCTTAAAATGATTTTTTTTAAGTTTTTGTGAGATTTAAATTTTATTTTATTAATTAATATCTATGCATAGGATTTTAATCAAAGTTGGGCTGCTGTTTTATGAAAGAATTTTATAACAAATAATTATTACTTTAATTATTTATTAGATAGTTTTTTTTTATTGTTCAAGTTACCTAATGAATGTAAAACTCGGTGGAGTTTAAAAACTTTAATATCTAATATAATACATCATACTGTATTATATAGTTTTAATAGTCGAGAATTCTTAATTGAAAATATAAAATATACTTTAGCAAAGCATTCGAATGTTTCATTTTTATTGTAACAGCATAAAACAATTAACATTAATATATTCTATGCGCAAAATATGCCCAAAATATAAATATAATACCGCAGAGCAGTGTAAGAAAATATATTCGTGTTCTGTGGGTATAAGAGCGCAACATTACTTCACGTGTTGCGGGTGTCCTGGCATAGAGGTAGTGCGTCTTCCCAGTGATCTGGGCCTCCTGGGTTCGAGCCTGTGTTAAGACATGGTTGTTATTCTTTGTTCTATCTGTGTGGCATGTGAATGTGTCCCCCCTCGTAAAAAGGGTATGTGCAAGTGAATGTGATGAGTGTGTAGCTAGGGGCGTATTCTTGGCCTAAGTTAGAACCAATTCAAATAATAGACGCTTAAATCAGCTGATGCATCAACGGGTTTGGCCATGTCAAGCGCCATAAGTAACAACAACAACAACTTCACGTGAATAGAAAGCATTATGATTTTGTTTACATTGGCATCATGATTCATTACATTAGAAGAAGAGATTATACAGATATGTCTACTATAATCGATTTCAGGGGATTCATTTCAAAGAAGAATTGGAAACATCTTCAATGTGAAAAAAAGCACAGAGAAAAAAATCTAGATTTCCCTTGTAATTTCTAGATCCAGCATTCTAGTGAAAAGAATATATTAATTTCAGCCTTATTATTTATTATCAAATTTCAAAGCAATCGAATATTTTCCAAATAAATAACTCCCCAAATACAAGACATTTCCTAGTAAAAGATAAAAATGTAGTTCAAATCGTAAACTATTCAAAACTGATACAAATATGACAAATTTTGTAACTCAGAACCAATTCTATAATTATTAGAAATTTATAATTTAATTTCATTAGTTAATCAAGATAAGAGGACTTGAGATCAGTTACAGTCAGAAACTGGCTTTTATTAAATAATAAAATCATCTCCAGAAATAAATATATTATTATAAAATCTTAAAATGCTGCGTTATTCACTTCCAACGCTTCAAATTCCCTTTAGTTTTTTAAAGTAAATGACAATTGATTAAACATGAATAAATAACAACTGATTATCCTAGATTATATTGAAATGTTCAGTTTTTTAAACTGAACATTTCAATCATAGTTTGGCTTGTATATATATGCTTAAAAAATATCCGTAAAATTTTTTAAAACATAAATTTTTCAAATGCCATTGAGTATATAATTTCTGGATTAAAACTGCATATATCTGAGAGTTACTATATAAATATTTATCATTTCCTAAATTTCTGAACTCACTACTTTTAGTGACTTTATTTGTCACCGTTTTTTAAATAATATAACAAAAGTTTTGTTTGCAAGTGCAACAAACTTTCAAACAGTTGTAAGAACTAATTTAGGTCTAGAATATCTAGCCTAAATTTGTTGCCATGTTCAAGAACGCATGACAAGGAGGAAGTATGTCATCATCTATTGATCGAAATAATTATGGAAACCCTATATTAATGGCCAATAAAACTGTACAATTATCTCTTATAAGAGTATGATATTACAAGTTTAAATTGGTTAAATAATACTCTTTGATCGATTTACAATATGAAGTATGATTTCAGTTTTAATTTTGCTAACACACCACCTGTTGAGCGTTTGTGTCAGTCCCGTGTATTTAGTATGAAAATCTAGGGAAATGTGTTTTCACTACAGTAGATAGTACTTGAACTGGAATTTTGAATTAACTCCAATATAATTTGTGAATTTAAGTCTGGGGGACTTTTAGGGGAAACAGGTCCACACTTAAGTTAACCTAGAAGTAAACCTCCAGCAACCAATCCGAGTATAGTGAGAAAGCCTCTCGCTATACTCTACCAACTTTGGTAATACTGTTTAAGAATACTGATAAAGGAGAAAAACCGTAATCTTCTTCCTCTTTTACTCAATCATGTTATGCTTCAAAACAATTAGTCCATTGATTGGAAACTTGAAATTTATCCATATTAAGTGTTTGAAGTCCATTGTTGAATAATAAAATGCCATTTTTATCGATATGTTCCAAACATTTACCAGTTTTAAAGTTCGAATTGTAGTAAAAATTATCAACAAATATTTTTTCTCGATTTTGAGACCTAGAAAATTGACAATGTTTCTATTATTTTAAAACTATCACATGAGAGATTCTATTATTTTAAAACTATCACATGAGAATGAAACTTACATCCAGCTACGGTGGGTTTATAGCAGAATCTCATTGCACCAATACAAAACTATATTTACAAGCTTGAAACTGGACATTGGTCCAAACAAACTGAGCCAGCAACTAATACCTAAACTTTGAAATAATACATTTTATTCGTTTCATTAAACATGTGGTGAATAGATGAAATAAAGCCTATTATACATTTTTAGCATTCATGTAATTTACTTTCATTCGAAAAGGTACTGGAAAGAATGTCTTGTGTTGAATATCAAAGTTTAAAAAATCAAACCGAAACATAAGCATCTTATCTTCAGATCTTATTAAAAGCTATTTAATAAGATATAAAAGTATATTTAACTTGTTTTTAGTTTAATATATTATCTATGAAAGCATCGAAAATTAAATGTTTTTGAATGTGCATCTTAACTATTTTAAGACAATTGACTTTGGTTCAGTGATAAGGGAACCGCGGTATAGAATCCGAACATATAAGAAAAACCAGCTAGGATAGTATCCAAATTTAGCGCAGAATAATAGAGTGTGGATTGGAATCTGAAAAAATATGGAAAAATAAATTCAACCTCAATTGTTATCTGGCTAATTGTCACAAAGTTTGATCCCAAACTGTATCTGGTTTCGATAAAACAAACAAAATGAAATATAAAAATAAATCAAATCAAACAATCAAATTTACTCTAAAGTACATATATTTGTACATTCAATTTACTCTAAAGTACATATATTTGTACATTCAATTTACTCTAAAGTACATATATTTGTACATTCAAACAGAACATCAGTTATATATTTTTTCGCATGAATCATAAGTTTAAACTTTTATTTAAAAATTAGAACTTTTATTATTGTTATATTTAAAATAAATATGATATTTCAAGGTATTTTTTTAATTCTCATGGATATAAACTTTTATAATTACATACATTACTTATTTCTTTTGAAGAAAGTTTTTAACAAATTTCCCACTCCTACATCATTAAAAAGAGAACTTCGAAGAAGTTTTGAAACATAAACACCAATTAAAAAATTCTTCGCTTTGAAACTCAATCCAAGAATCCACCAACCAAAAGATAGCAAACAGTTAATCAAGAATTCAGCAATGTTTGAGGATCATCTAAATTTCAAAGATGCTTAGATCTGAGCAACCATATACAAACAAACCGATTTAAATGATTGAGAATAGTGAGTAAAAAGCTAATTGAAGCGAATTAACACTTTAATTCCTCACTCTTTAAATATACAACTGAGACTAGGGGGAAGTTTTAATTTAGATATAGAATTCACTCAGAAGCTTTAACAACAGAATGAATACTAATTGGATATCACCTCGGGCAGTGAGTGGGTAAAAGGAAGTTATTGGGGGCTTTGATATACACACTACCCAAAAGTTCAATATATTTGGTATGGAAGAGTTTGTTCGTTATGAAAATGATATTGTCGGCAAGGAACTGAAGCTCTTGATAAAAGTAAATTAAAGATATTTAGGGAAATTTTATAATTTTTTTACTTGTGTTTGTGTTAAATTATTTGTTTTAGTGTCTACAAAGCAAAAAATTCTCTTTCGTCAAAAAAAATCATTTAAATAGTTTTACTTTTTTTATTGAGGAAAGAAATCTTTCGTCGTTTAAGAATGTTTTCATTTTGAAAGGTATATATTTACAAAGAAACTGTTTGTTGATAATCAAATAATATTCATGTTTAGTACATTTTAAGCAATATTGTTCCTTATTTGATGAACAAAGATACTTCGGGGGGAAAAGGTATAAAATATTTTCAAAATATTTAACATTTAAAGTATATGGGAAAAAAATCCAGTGACTTCAAAATTAGTTTTTTTTATTTTGTAAAGTATTTAAACTTTAAATTTTAAGTAAAATTAATTAAAAAATTATTAATATATCATCAGAAAGTATATATAGTAAGTATATATATTAGAAAGTGTATAAAATATTTAATATATCATCAGAAAGTATACATTTGAGGAAGTTGCTATATAACTCTCATATCATTACATAACTCCGATTATGATTTTTTTTAAATTACCAAAATACATTTTGTAATTTTGAAAACTAATAGAAAACTGATGAAAGTAAAATTGTAAAAAGGTAATGGGCTGACAGTTTCGCAACCTCAAATTTTGATTAAGATATCTCATTCTAAACTTTTATTGAGTATATGAAACCGTATATTGTAGAAATATATTAAGTTTCCTTTTTCCAATTTTTTTGCATTATAAGAACACTTTTAACTTAGTTGAAGAAGAATTTAGATCTCATGCCTGTAAAAATAACGAGTAATTCTTTTTAAATAAACTTTTAACATAAAAACCAAAATTTTCTTTCCATCTTTATACATAAAGAATCTTCTTTCACTGGAAATTTTATCCAAGCAGATTAAAAGAATAAGAAACTATTATCTAGTTTAGGAAACCATATATCGTAGAAACATACTCAGTTTCCTATTTCCAATTATTGCATTATAAGATTATTTTGCCCTTAGTTTTAAACAGAATTTAGATCTCATGTCTGTAAAAATAACGCATAATTATTTAAAATAAACTTTTAACAGGAAAACTGATATTTTCTTTTCATCCTTAAAAGTAAAGAATCTTTTTTCACTGGAAGTTTTATTCAAACAGATTAAAATTGTAGGAAACCATTATCAATTATAGGAAACCGAATGTCATAGAAATCTATTCAGTTTCCTTTTTCCAATGTTTTCTGCATTTTAAGAGTATTTTTCACTTAGTTTGAAGTAGAATTCAGATCTCAGCCTGTAAAAATAACATATAATTCTTTTTAAATAAACTTTTAACATAAAAGCCAACATTTTCCTCATCTTTATTCGTAAAGAATCTGATATTTCACTGGAAGTTTTATTCAAGCAGATTAAAAGTATAGGAAACCTTATCTCATAGAAATATATTGTTTGCTTTATAAATGTGTTTTTAACTATAAAAGTAATTTTCAAATAGCTTGGAGTAGAATTCAGATCTCATTCCTACAAAAATAACGAGCAAATCTTTTAAAATAAACTTTTAACATAACAGATGACATTTTTTTCGTCTTTATTAGTCAAATATCAGATTTTTCAATGGAAGTTTTATTCAAACTGATTAAAAGTATATTTAACTATAAAATTTTCCACCCAACCAGCCTCATATATCCCATATATGCGTACACGTAAAATCAAAAATTCTTAAGTCACAAAAAAAATATTTAATTACTTAACGAAATTCAGGGCCAAATAATATGCATACGAAACCAAATGAAAAAGGGGCTTCTATCGTATTTGAAAATAAATTAAATTCCAAGAGAAAAATAAAGGAGAAGAAATCAAAAAATACGACTCGAGTAATAAATTTGTGAAAATACGGCACTTTCATTTATTACACTGATCCCACATTTTTATTTTTCTAATATTTTGGTGTGGAACTTCGGCATTTAATAAAACATTTTAAAGAAAAAAATGCTGAGAAGAAATGTTGTAAATTCAACTAGGCTAAAGCTTTTTGAATATCTTAGTCTTGATTTTGCCTTAATACTTTGAAAAAAGAGATCATGACAATATTGTTGAAAAAAAGGTAAAAGAAAAAAGATAACAAATTTAGATAAAATCTATATATCCATGATTTGATATTTACCTCCTCGGTTTTTCCAATATAACTTGAGAAAACATATTAATGAAACTTGGCGCATTTTGATTTTATTAGCCGATTAAGAATAAAATTACTGCAAGATTTTCATAAAAGCTCTATAGAGTTAATCAATCTAAATTCAAACTCTTTCGGATTGGGTGGGAGTGATCTAAGAAAATAAATAAGCCAATTAATGAATTAACTTGCAGGAAATCTATACAACTTATTTCAAATGGTAAACTAAAAATGCAGTGAAATGAAACTTTTATAGTCAATACCTTAAACTGGTAACTACAAATGAATTATGTAGGGACATGCACAGAGAATATCTTTAGTAGTTTTTATGAAATACATGTATGACTTTGATTACTAAAATTTCATCGGTAGTCAATAAATCCTAAATCATATGCATTTGTATTAGATGGAGGAGGAGGGGGGAGGTCACTTTAGTACTGTCTACAAATGGTTCGTAGTGCATAAAATCTGATTTACTTGTTTCATCTTAAGGTGATTAGGATGGAGAAAAACATATCTCTTAGTGATCGATTAAAAAATACAGTTTATGTTAAACGAATAATATAAAAAATAATGCAAATTCCTACTTGGATGGAAAAAGAAAAATTTCATTTTAATTACTTTTTATTAAATAATTACAATTAATTTAAATAATTTATCAAAAAATTACTTATTTTCTCAAGAATTGAGTTCGCATTTTTCATCTTCACGGGAAAAATACTGAAATCCTTCCCTTTTACCGATTGATCTTCTGCCTGTTGATTTCAATTTTCATTACAAACTGCTGAAACTCTATTTAAAGTATTAAAAATTAATTAAATTTAATTCATGAATTAATATTCGAAATAACTGTATAAACATCAAGTGTCATCCGCTACAAGTTTAAAAATTTGAACTTGAGTGGATGAATAAAGACCATGTTATTAATGATTGGAAATTTGAACAAGGTATATATATATATATATATATATATATATATATATATATATATATATATATATAGAGAGAGAGAGAGAGAGAGAGAGAGAGAGAGAGAGAGAGAATTAATAGTATAAATTGGGAAAAAAGTTTTTATCTATAAATTATTTTATTAAAATTTGAGCAATATTTCATCCATAAAAACTTTTAATAAAATATTTTGTTATTTGTGTACTATAAATAAACAAATATATGTTTGAAATTACATATGCTTCGCCCAGATTTCTTAATTACTTTTATCCAGGAAGCTCTGTGAGATGCACTTGCTTCATGTTCAGAAACATTATTTTTGACAGTATTATCAAGATACAATTTTCTCAATGATTATTGCTCCAATATTTTTGTTTTGTGTGTATAATGAGCTAACCTTTTCTTTAGATCCAGCAGGCTCAATTATTTTCTTTGTATTATTGATATTAATGTGTTAGATATGTTTCTACAATAAAGTAACATATCAGCAGTATAAAAAGATAATAGAAAAATTTTTCTTAGTTATAATTATTTTCTCTTTTTTGTTGAAAAGAGGAAAGTGAATTTATATAGCATTATTTAGTTTCCTCTCTTCAACAAAATTGTGACAAGAAAACGATCAGGCAACTTCACTGTTTCATTGTGATTTTTATGCTGTTTATATGTTCCATTATTATAAAAATCTTATTTAATACATTAATTGAAACAATACAAAAAATATTTCAGCCTGCCGGACTACAGAAAAAGATTAACTCATACATACAGAATAATAAATATATTGACACAATAAACATTAAGAAAATGACTTCCTGATAATGCTGTCAAAAATAATGTTTTTGAACATGAAGCAAATGCGTCTCATTGGCTTCCTAGATAAAAGCAATTAAGAAACAATTAATAAACAACAACAAAAAGCAATTAAGAAATTATGTGATTCCAAACACATATTTGTGTTTGTTTATTTGTATTTGCATTTTTCTAGCTGCGCGCAACAATGTTCAAAATAACGTATTATGAAATTGCTCGTACCAGAAATGTTATTTCAATATAATTTTATATATTTTTAAAGAAATATGAGTTGCTATTGGAAGGGAAAATAAAGTTTACAGAAATCAGTGGCTACCCTGTATGCTATCCAATGAAATGGATAGATACCAGAACGGATAAATTTAGATCAGAATTCGGCAATTTGACATTAGATCGATCCATAATAAAAATAAAAATAAATAAAATATGCCACAAACCCTGAGTTAAAAATAAATAAAAGAAAAAAAGAGTGTCATAAATCTAAAGCCAACCACCTTATTTTATTCTGTAAGACATATTTTACCAGTTTTAATTCATTTACATGGCCAGTAAAAACCATCGCTGAGTTACGTTAACTCAGCTAAAGTCTTCATGTGAAGCATATAGGATTCATTCGGTTCTAACGAATAAATTTATGTGTGAGACACCGTTGTCTCAAAGAGCGGCTAATGCACTAACTGAAATCTGTTAGATTTTTCCAATTTAAAAAATCATCATTATAAAGGAAAAAACTAAACTAAATTTATCTTCATTGTATAAACAAAAAGAAAAAACAACAAATAAATTTAAAAAGACTTTATCAATTGTATGTTGTTTTATTTATTGATTAGCATACATTTTGATGAACAAAAAAAATCTTGTTTATAAGCTGTTCATTTTCTTCAGGAAATTAGAACGTTCTGCTCTTTTCATACTAATATAAGGAAGTCTTCAGATGAATTTATTGATATATTTTTTTATTGATTCAAGTACGGAAAATTAAATCTTCGAGCTAATTAAATTTCTTAAAAAACATGTGTCTTCGAGGATTATTACATCAAATTATCTTCAACAAGAAGTTTTTCTCCAAATAGATGAAAAACTTTTAACAAGATTGGTGATAAAGAGCAAAACTCTTTTAAGATAAAAGAAGAAACTGCATAATTATTCAACACTGAAGAGAAGAAAAAAATCAGCGACGAAATTTCTGAAAACTACGTTTCTAACCTCAGCTTGGAAGGTAGTTATAATTCTTCATATTAAATCAAAGTGTCTTAAATTTAGCTATTTTCATCAGTGAATTTGTTTTTTTAAGAAGAATAAAGAAAATATTTTTCGATCAAAAAATAATATTTTTAGGTATCTGAACCTGATTTTGAGAAAAGATTTTTTTATGTATTACTCTCGGCTTTCCCTTTAAATATTTTTTTATCCTGAAATAACTTGCCTTTCTTACTGATTTCTTTCTCCTCGACTTCTTTTTTAAATCCGTTCCTGAAATATTCTTTCAATCTCTTAGTCTTTATTTTTAAGTAAAAGAATCTCTTCCAAGAATTTTGCTCCTATATTCTCCGCTTATCTTTAAAAATTCAAGTTTTTACTGAAAAACGAAAGCCGTTAATTAAATTACACTGTCAGAATTTAGATCTCAAAATTTTTTATAGCGAGTTAAAAATAGAAACTACATCGGAAATATTTTTTCTAATGTTATTGTTAAGCTTTACAATAAATGTACGTCTAACGTTTAAAATATGGATTTATCTCATCACGCATTCATCTATATCGGAAATTCTATTACCTAATGATAGAAAAGTGCAAAATTCGTGCATAAAATTCATCAATGACTTTATATCTGACCGCATTATAATGAAATTAAATGTATATCTATGACTAGTTTCTTTTGTGACCAAGGCCCGACTTATTCTAGTTGGGGCCCGGGACAAAATCTTTTTTGGTCCCCCCCTCTATACTTTACTATTTAAGTAATGAATAGCATTCATTAAAGGAAGAAAAATAAAATAAAATTTCTATTTGGGGGGGGCTATTTATGTAAGGGCCCGATACATTTGCCCCTTATGCTCTTGCCTTAGTCAGGCTCTGTTTATGGCAAGGATTAAAAAAACTAATACTTCCCCATGACATAAGAAAATTTCATATCATCAAGGGAATCAGTTGGAACGTTCTCCCTTCGAATTTCTTGTAAATTCACAATATTATCTAATTTAGGCTTAGCTCTACAAAATAACGAAGAAAATAAAGAATAAATTTTGTCTTTTTTTAACAGGCTTCAACCAAAATTTGGTGGTAAAGTTTTAACTCAGGAACGTAGGGTTTCAAGCTCGAGACCCAATTCCACCGAAGAAACGTCATGTAAAGGGTTCAGTTGCACGTTAAATCTGTCATAGCAAAACGTCCACCCACTGGTGTGGAGAAGGGGGGCCAGCTCAGATGGCATCCTCGTTCTCTGACCATGATTCAAAATTGCGAGGTTTGTCCCAAAATAGCCTTAGTGTTACTTTACAACGGGAAGTTACTATAACTAAACTAAACTAATCTTGAGTCGTAAGTTATGATGGCTTCCATATCTAGAAAACTGTAATTATTATCTCTCTCTTAACTTATTAAATAGTCTCGCCTTATATGACGCATTTTTTGAGTCTCACCAGTTAACTCATCAGAGTTAAGCTATAGCATACGTTCAATAGACACTAAATTTAAAAGCCATTCATCGTTTACCATCATTAGATATGAACCAAAAACGGTATTGTTTAGTGAAGCACAAAAAATCATAGATTGTAACAGATACTAACATATTTAAGCTACAGAACAAAGGAAGGAAGCTATACTTATAAAGTTATATGAAGCAATATAAACGAAAGGAGGTTTTTCAAATTTACGCAATGTGGATTTTCTGTATACAAAATGGACTAATAATAATCATTCAGATGTAAAGACGAAGTTTCAGAATAGGCATCTCCAATATATGAACCAAAAAAAGTATTGTTTAATGAAGCACAAAAAATCATTGATTGTAATAGATACGAACATATTTAAGCTACAGAACAAAGGAAGGAAGTTATATGAATAAAGTTATATTATATGAATGATGTTATATGAAGTAATATAAATGGAAGGGATTTACAAATTTACCAAAAGCCTATTTTCTGGATACAAAATAAGCTAACAAGAATCATTCAGATGTAAAGACGAAGTTTCAGAATAAGCATCTCCGAAGCAAGAGACCAAAGTGGATTTCGCTGGAAATACACGTCTTCTTCATGAAATAATTCTAATCCTAGAACATAGCTCGGACGAGTAGGCGGCAGCCCATCAATTTCAGACAGTGAATTTACTGAGAGGTAGAGAGGCATTGATAAAGCGGTGCTATAGAGCATATAAAGATGAAACGGTATGAAATCGTAGGCCATTAGGAGCACAGATTTGTTAAGAACGTAATTTCAAGCATCGTCAGTCTAGAAATCTTAGAATTGTTCAGCCACAGTCTACTGCATTTTGCTGAAGGTACGAGGAATACTATTTGCTTCTCTGTTGCGAACAGAATGTGCTATTGATTAATTGTAGAATACCTTAAACTTAGTCTACCAACTGCAATAATCAATGAATAGATAAACAAGATCTAGATTTATATAGATCGGGGGATAAAGGCTTTTTTACATGACAGTTTATTCCCCCATAAAAATTAATTATAGAAAATACATTCATAAAAAATTACTTCCCACCAGGACATCATTTTTTTCTGGCACCATTTAGAGGGAATCTTATTCACAACGAATTATTCCTTCAAAACTTTTGTGATTGCAAAAAAATATGAATGAAATACATTCAGTTGAATTATTTTTCGTTATTTTTCATTCTATGTTAACAAATGGAGGAAACCCTATATAGTAAAAAATATGATATAAAAAATCTAGATTCAAAATCAAAGGTAAGTAAAGAAAATAATGTGTTCTACCTAAGAGAAAAAGATCTGTGTTCCCTATTTTATACTTAAAAATAAATATAAATTAAAATATCATTAATACATATTATACGAAATTTTGATTGTCTTTAAATCGAGAAGTAATATTCTTAAGAAGAGTCATAAATGGACTGAAATTGATTGCAAAAAAATGATAGCAACAACCAATTTACAGTTCACCTGTTTTGAGTACAAATTTTTCTTCACTAAATGTTAAAAACATTTCCATCATCATGCAAAGAAAGGTTAAAACTGAACCGATTTTAAATATCGAAGACTGGTTTTCTTTCATTTTCTCAGAAATTAAGAAAATAGTTCTATACTGAATAGAACGAATAAACGAATTTTCGACAGTCTTTAATTTCAGGAGTAATATTCTTAAGAAGAGTCATAAATAGACTGAAATTGATTTGAATGTTTATTTGTTCCATTCAGAAAAGAACTATTTTCTTAATTTCTAAGAATATTAAAGAAAACCTGTCTTCGATATTTAAAATCTGATGTTTTAACCCTTCTTTGCATGATGATAAAAATTTCCATGACATTTAGTGAATAAAAAAATTGTACTCAAAACCAATGTACTGTAAATTTGTAGTTGCTGTCAACTTTTTTATTTATTATTTTATTTTACAGCTAATCTGATATTTTTTGCTTATAAAAATTTAAACCTTACTTTGCATGATGATGGAATTTTTTTAACATTTAGTTTTAAAAAAAAATGTATTCAAACATGTGTACTGTAATTTTTTTTTGTAGCTATTGGGTAATAATGAAAGTGGCTGTCAAAAAAATCAAATGTCGCAATCATTATGACAGGTTTGAACTTTTCAATCCACTGCTTGTTGTGTTTAGAAGAAACGTGCGGTTTCTTGATTATTTTTTATATGAGATTTTTTGCTGATATAAGCAACAATGAGTGGAGAAATTTAAAAGAGTAAGTCATAGAATATATTGTGCTGAGCTTAACATGTAATTTTGCACGATGATGCCTATTTCCATCATACTGGATTTTTTTAATTATTTTATATTATACTAGCCACCATTGGCAACCAGTCGGTTCGCCAGTATTAATGCTCGCTAAAATTTTCATATAATATTTTATGTAGCTGTGTCTCGTAACAGGTTTCTCACCAAAATATTTTTAAACCAAACAAATTTTTATCATCATATAATTCATTTATAGTATTTTTTTTTCTTCAGATGTTCTGTTCATTGTACTACTCGTCTTTCTCTTTCTATCCGTGCAATGATTGTCCCGGAATTGATATTTTACGTAAATGGTGAAGGAAAAGGTCTAAAATTCTACATTTTTATAGAATAAGAAGATTCTAATTTTCATAAAGATAAACACACTAAACAAATAAAGACACAATTGGTTTTCAAGAGTTGCGAAAGTTTAAAAACAGCTTCGAAAATGCCGCGCACAAAGGAAATAATGGTGACACACACACACAGCCTTCTTTTTTTTTTTTTTTTTCAATCTTTTTTTTCTTCACTACTTTTCTTTTTACAAACATTTTTTTTTTCGCTTTCTTATTTTTTTTCTTCCCTGCCCAGACTTTATTTCGTGCAGGCATAGATTAAATATTCATACAGACTAATGATAAAAGCAACTATTTTCTTTCTTTTTTAAACATTCCGTTATCTATATAGGAAAACCAACTGACTTCGCGCATTTCTTTCTAAACAAATCATAATTTATTTCTTACTCAGTTGGTGTGGGGGCTATCTTACTCAGTTGGTGTGGGGGTAGGAAATGCAGATTTTTTGGTGGGAAAGTAAGAAAAGTGTCGTTTTATCTATTTTCCTCTCAGTTTTTTCATTTTTTCTCTCCATAAGAACCATCCTTGTGTCTTAACGAAAATATTAAATAAAATTAGCCGAATTTGTAGAGCCGTTCTCCAGTTTTGCGCTTAGCAACGCATTTCGAGATCCATTTTTATTATAATAGATATAATCTAGAGCATGAACATGTCACTCTGATCAGTTAGATGATGTAATGTACCTAACTGATGTAATGTACCTAACAAAATTTACTTTTAGAAGCTTTAAACATCTTAATGCGAAAGACGTGAAAATTTGATTGATTCATTGTCACAAAATGCCATATTCACCGAGCGGATCAGCCCGCCTGTTCTCGAGTTTAATACGCTTTTCTTGAGCGCTAAATGGCATAATGCGATAATCTCCACTGATGAAGCACCGGGGACGTTAGTTTGCATGAATATTTTGACTAAGCCTAAAGCAATTTTGTAGCCAAAAGCAACACAAAATTGCTTTAGGCTTAAAACACATCTCTTTATTCAAAAGCATAGGCAGCCCTTTTCTGAGATCGCAATTACTAATTTTGGTTGCGAATCAAAGTAATTGCGTTATCTTTTCAGGAATTTACCTGACGAATGCGACCAGTAAAGCATTAAAAGCATCTAATTAGTTTTTGAATGGCAAAGCAGCGTTAAAGTAAAACACGTCGTAACTGATTCAACTTAATACATCAGTGTGAACGGTTCCAGTTTTATCAGTCCGGAAGAGTTGGACATGATGAGCAGGCAGCGCACAAACATGCATTGTGTGTGCAAACAATAAACAAGAATCTGCGATTAAAGGCACTGAAACAATTGGAATGAACTTAAGACAATTTTTCAGATACACAATGCTCTTCAAGTTTCTTGTTTGGAGATATGCTTAATTAAAATAATCTTTCGTCCGTATAATTCGCATTAGAAGAAATTTGAGTAAACAGTTTATTTTTTGTCAGGTTCGCGTTTAGATCTCTCTTTTTAAAGTATCCAAAGTGCTGCATTCCCCACATTTTTTTTCAACATGCATTGCACATGAAATTGCAAGTTTTAGGATAAGCTTTAAAAATCTTCTAGCCAAGAGGTCGCTAAAATTGTAACCTATCCATATTCATTACAACATGTCAAAATGCCCTATATGTGAACAGTAATGCCGTTGAAAAATCAATCTTACTCATAAAGTATAAGATTCTCTTTACCTTTCTTTCAGTTATAATAACTAAAATTCCTTACTTTTTTTTGAGTTCCTTGAGTTTATTTTCTATCAGATTAGATTTCACTAATAGACAATGTATTTCAGTCACAATCTGTGAAGAATCGTACGAAATTACTTTATTTTTGTTTAATTTAGGTTTAAATATATAAGCCTTAAAATAAACCGATTAGGAGATGAAAAATTGCAAAATATGTAAGCAATACGGAATTACCTGTAATTTTATGTAATAAAAAGTATTCTTCATTTTGCAGCTATTGGTATTGAGCTTTACTGACGGCGTCCTGGCTACACGTCTGCGTCAAGAGCTGGGCGTCCCAGGTTCGAGTCCCAATTCGGGCATGGTTGTTCTTCTATGTTCTATCTGTAAAGTGTATGAATGCCCCTCCCTGTAAAAAAGGGCCGTGCAAGTGACTGTGATGAGTGAGAAGCTAATTCATACTCTTGGCCTAGTTGGTGCTGCTTCAAAACAAGAGACGCTCCTTTTGGCTTAAAACTCGCTGATGCCTCGGCAAAGCTTGCACGTGGCAAGGGCCGCTAATAGTAACAAGAACAATGGTGTTTTACAAAGGATGTTTTGTCTAGAAGTTCTACATAACTTTCTTCAAAGTGGGGTTGAACTGATTATACTAATATATAATTATTTTAAATTACTACATTTTCATTTAAAATGTCGCGGCTTTTAGATAAAGCCTCTACGAGAGCAAGATTTAGCCCATCACTGAGACGCTCCTTTCGGCTTAAAACTCGCTGATGCCTTTTCCATGGCAAGAGCCACTAATAACAACAACATAACATCTAGCTTTACCAATTTGTTTGTTTGATTAATAATTTATGCGTATAAATGCTTTACAATTTTCCTACAAAAATTTTATTTCCTCTTTAACAAGTGTCAGGAAGTGAGTATATAGAGATGTGAGAATTGAAATACTTTCCCTCATTTATAACATATTTGGTACATAACCTGACTTTCTCCCTTTAATGATAAAAAATATCTATGTTATCCAAGAATTCATGGCCCAAAGTTACAGAATGGTAGAGCATTTAGAGTTTATCAATATTTTTCACAGAGTATGTGGGCGCAAACACAGCCTCAGTCGGAAATCAAGAACAATTTTGTTTTAAGAAATATTGTTTCTTCGACTGCATCTAATAACTTGATTTTCTTTCATTTCCTTCTATTTGCTCCCACATATCCTCTGCAGATTGTTGTTTGGTTCACGATTTTCTGCCTTTTCCTTTTTTTCGGTGAATTCTGGGTACTTCGTATATGGTTTTCGTAAATTTTAGGAAATTGACGAGTTCTCATCTTTTATTGGTTTCCCCACTTTGATGATGTTTTCAGTATTTTCGTCCCTTTAACAGCAACTCCAAGTAATTAAATTTCGACTCGAATGCTTCTATCATTTGTACAAAGTAAAACCTGCATGCGTTTTTAAGTTATTTACGATTTAAGTTATTACGTATTTTATTTATATATAAATGAAGGTATAACTGATGCTGTGTCGATTTTCGATTTATCAAAATTAATCGATATTTTGGAAATATTGATTTTTATTATTAATTTTTTAAAAATCAATTTATTGATGTCACCTATACTGAAATATAATCCAATGAGTCAGCGGATTGATAAATTTTCGCAAAGTTAATTTTCGTTTTCGATGCTTAACAAGTATTTACATAAACTTCTCTTATTGATCATTTCACAGTTACTTGCCAAATTTTTACAATTGTATATTGTTATTGTCTCATATTCCTTCAAAAATTCATTTTGATTTAACTACCCTGTAAGGAACTCGCTTGATATTATGTGCTGTGAATTTAAAATATATAATAAATGGATTGAAATAAGGCCAAAAATTAAATATCATTTTTATAATGGAAATGTAGCAATTGCACTTGATGTGAATCTCACTGTGCAACGAAATAATTTTCTACGACTAACTGCAACGACTCTGATTTCTCATTGATGAAACCAAAATTCAATAGGCGATTGTTTATTTATTGTAAATTAAACTCAAATTCCTTTCATGTATTTAAAACTGATTATTATAAGAAATTTATGTTTAGAATTAAATTTGTAAAATTATTTGGGAAAATAAAAAAAAAGATTCTTGCTATTTTAGTGCATATTGTTCGTTGAAAAATATAATATACTAAATTTAGTTCATTCTATATACTAAATTCAGTTCATTTTTCAGCTTATAATAT
>JAOUZG010016587.1:15607211-15677486 GCA_026289955.1 Argiope argentata | reverse complement strand
ATATATATATATATATATATATATATATATATATATATATATATACCATCATTCATAACTACGCGCACTGGACAAAAAATTGGAAAACTTTGAGATTTGCATTTGAATGCGGGCTAGGGATGAAGTATGCAAATTTTTTGTTATGGCGTGGGTTACACGTGGTTAGAATGTTTGTATAAGTAAAGAGTAAGAGTCCTTTTTGCGATGAATGAAGTAAAAAGGGAAAAACGACAGATCTTTCACCGTTTGAAAAATAGTTTATTTTTGGCACCCGTTTAGCAGGTGCCTCGATTTCGAAAACAGCATATCTCACTGAGTTCTCGAAAGCAGCCATATAAAAAGTTTTCAAAAGTTGGAATCAGAACCCACAGTCCTTCACTAGAAGACGTAACTGCGGTTCGAGCACAGTTTTCCAAGAGCGTGATCGGCGGCGGCGCCAACGAATTGTACCGCAGAATAGGGACTCTACTGTAATTCAACTGACACAAATAGTCAGCCAAGGCTTTTCCCAACAAATTACAGCTCGATTCATGCGCAGAGAATTGCAGAGGATAGGAATAAATATTCGAGTGTATGTGAGAAAACCACTTATTTCTGCCCGACACGCAAAAATTAATTTGCAGTGGTGTCGGGAAAGAAGACACTGGGTATCTGAGGATTGGAAACGGGTAATTTGGCCGGATGAACCATGCCACACCTTATTTTACACTGATGGAAGACATCGAATTTGCCGAGAACCCCAAGAAGCCATGAATCCATCTTGCCTTAGTAGCACTGAGCAAGATTTTGGAGGGAATTTCATGATAGTTAGCATGTTCTGCTGGCATGGAAGTGGTTCCCTGGTGTTCTCCGAGAGTAAACAAACAGCCATGCGATAGCTAGATACTGTCTGTCCATAAGGAGATCTCTGCCCGACAGTCGTCTATGTTTACGGCGGGCGTTATAGAAACAGGTTACTGCAGGAAGAGTCCATTTCGCAGAGGTAGAAATTCATTCAAGTTTCTTACGTTGGCGCGTTTAGCGACTAATTGGCGGTATTTGATATATTGCCTTTAATTTTCGAAAGCAAATTCGAAAAATAATTCACTGGGCTGAAAATCATTTGTGTCCTTGGAATTTTGAAAATATATATTATTCCTATCAGAATAGTATAGAAAGAACAGAGTAAATCAAATAGAAACTGAATTATTATTTATGTCTAACGACTGCACAAGAAGAAAAAAAAATTCAGTAGAATCCAGCATGACAAAAAATTATTTTTCATTTTATTTGTTTTAAATTTATGTAACTACTTAAGATCAAATTCTCCGCAGCAAACGCGAAGTAATCTGTTTATTTCAACATAAAAATAATAACATAATAATCATAATTATTTCATAATTTTTATAAAAGGTTGCTTTTATTCTGTTACAAAGTAAAATATCCATTGTTAATATGCTTAAAACCTCTCCAAAAAGTTTTTTTAATAAATTATTTTCAGCCCAGTGAATTATTTTTCGAATTTGCTTTCGAAAATTAAAGGCAATATATCAAATACCGCCAATTAGTCGCTAAACGCGCCAACGTAAGAAACTTGAATGAATTTCTACCTCTGCAAAATGGACTCTTCCTGCAGTAACCTGTTTCTATAACGCCCGCCGTAAACATAGACGACTGTCGGGCAGAGATCTCCTTATGGACAGACAGTATACTGGCAGATCAAGTGCACCCTGCAATGTTGTATTTTTATCCTGATGGCGACGGATACTTCGTGGACGATAATGCAACTATACATCGTGCCAAAAGGGCTCAAAATTGGTTCGTTGAGCAGTCTGACTTCAACACCTTGTCTGGCCACCGCATAGCCCGGATCTTAACCCCAATAGAAATTGTGTGGGATATGATGGAAAGGCGCATCCGACAGAACTCTCCTCTTCCATAAAATTTACAAGATCTAAAAAGCTGCATAGCCATTGCATGGTATTCTCTGGATGTAAATGCACTTCAGAAACTTGTAGACTCGATGCCCAAATGAATAAGAGCAGTTATCCGTGCAAATGGAGGTCCAATAAAATATTGATCTTGGGTTTCTAGTTCATTGGCCAGTGAGTGTACATAATATATATAGTTACCAATAATTTCATAACTACATAAATTTCGATGAATTTGATCAAGCTCTCAAAGTCGATGTAACTTTCAAGAACATAGGGAATCATCTCTGAAAATATTCTTTTGTTTCTATAGCAAGACAATGAAAGTAATGCTATTGATTCTATGCTAATCAAATGAGCAATGTTACTGAGAATATGTGATGGTGAAATAACACATGCTTTTTTTAAACTTATTTTAGATTATATGATTGAATAATATGTTGCACTTCATTGTCTTAGAATCGGGAGCCATTTCAAAACAATTTAATGTATTATAATATGCTCTCATAAATATGCTTTCAGACCATAATATTTAATGTTTATACACTTCGGAATTACGATTTTCGATTTCTGTAATTTTAAATTACATTCAAACTCTTCAGTGTAATCCTTTTATCCATGCACTGAGTTAAAATTCTAGTTATATATTTTAACTAAAACTGCCACTAATACTTTTTAAATAAGGATTTGCCGGCTTGCTGGCACAGAGGTAGCGCGTTTGCCTCGTGTTCTGGAGATCCCGGGTTCGAGTCGCGGTTCGGGCATGGTTGTTTCTTCGTGTGCTATCTGTGAGATTAGTGAATGTGCCCCCCTGTAAAAAGGGGCTGTGCAAGCGTATGTGTGTGTGTTTCATCTTCATATGAGCTAGAAGTCAGACTTCTGCCCTCGGGTGCTTAGGGGTTCATACCCTCAGAAGCTACTGCACCCCTCTTTCTGCGGTAAAAAGCGGACACGACATCATCATCAAATAAGGATTTGTCATTCATATACTGTATTAATTTTTTCTGTCATCAGTCTTTAGAATTCGTTTTTGTGATTCGGCAAAACAATTTAATTTAGCGTGTGAAAGACATGAATGTGTATCTGTGAAACTTTTTAAATTATTTTTAAAGTATTTAATATTTTATATATTACTCCATTATTGAAGAAATAAAATATGATATATTGAGAAATTCAAACAGATAAAATGAAGTGTTATTACAATATTATCAATTGAAATGATTTTAAATCATTATTTATTAATTACTTCATTGGAAAGAAAATCCTTAATATAACTGAGTTTTTATCAGGTAAATGAAAATTAGAGAGGCAAATAAAAATTCCTCTTACTTAGAGAAGTTTTAAGTGAAGTAATAAGTGAGTATGTTAAGAGTTTATTTATAATTTATTATTGAAGTAGATAGATAATAAAATCTCGATGTAATTGGGAAGTACCTTGGACGAACATCGCGATGATAAAATTTTGTTTTCTCAAAGTCTCAAATAACATAATTCAAGTATTTTAAAAATGGATAAGCTTAGTTCAGTTTACATTTGAGGCTGAAAATTTATAAATCTTGCTGTGAATAGAAATTTTTTTTCAATAGAGTACTATTCATAGTTTTTTAAACTTTGAAAGCTCTAGTTAGAAAATTGATACAGTTAGTTAATCGACACCAATTATTGATTTTGTGTCTTTCCTTTAACGATTATGTCACATAAAAAATTTCATTTCTAGAATATATTTTGAACAAAAATAAATAAGTATTTGTTTAGAATTTCTAATAATTTTTTGTAGCAATTTTAATTTGCGTAACATTTTGAGGCATTTCCTTCTTTAATTAGTTGAGAATGAGAAATTGGATTATAAGTATTATTTTTTTAAAAAAGATATAATGAACATCTTCCTTCGAAATAAACATGTGTTATACGAGCAGCAAAAAATATTAAGAAAACATGAAATTGTTTTTTTAAATCTGTGTGATTTAAAAAAAATTTTTAAAAAAATAAGATAAGGATTGTTTCATTTTTTTCGGGTCTATATGAAATAAAAACATTAAATTCAATAAAGACAATCACAAAATATTAAAATATGTTACAAAAATGAAAAATAAAATATATCAGCTAAAAAAAGAGCATCAAATATACATTTAATATAAATCCTACTAATTAGAAGCTTTTTTACTAGATTATGTTGTTACAAAAATTGTTAAAGCACATTTCATATCTTTTTTTTTTTGAAATGAAATGAGGAAACCCAGATGATAAAAAGTTTGATAATTTTTTTTCTTAGTGAAAGTAATATACAGAGATCGGAAATGCTATTAAATGAAATTTCTACAAGTCTGTAGACCTTAGAAAAAAAAGATTCGCGCGAAGCATAATAGATGGCGCCATATCTCATCGAAATTACTTACTCATTAGAATTAATTACTTTAGAATTACGTGTTGCGAAGTTGAAACACATGCAAAGCTGTATTAACAAATTTGAGCAATCTAGGGTATAAAAGTTTAGTACTTCATCAAATTGTTAATATAAGGGGTGACTGCTTTTTTTCCCAATAATTACAAAATAAATGATTTTAAGGAATTAAAAAAAACTTTACGCTGATAAACATGCTAAAATTTTGCAAACTGATACCTTTATAAAACTCGATTTTGCAAAGCAGATTCCATTTCGATCTCTTAATTATATGAATCATTAGTTTTAATGGCTTCATTATGTAAAAAATTGTTTATCTTCTATTATATATATTTATTTAAAAGAAGAATATATTTATATGTATAACGAATATTAATATATTACAGATGTATTCTTAACGTTTCTAAAATTTATTTAATTATAACAAAAGTAAAAGGCTCTTTTAATTTAAACTCTACGCAAATAATATTGCAAAAAATACATTTTGTACACGTAGATAAAATATAAATTAATATAGCTGTATAACATATGTATAAAGAATTTGTACTTCATTGAAACCTTTTATAATTATTTAATTAACTAATATAAATTCTTTCCTTTTAAATTAAGATTATCATGGAGTTTGTTTGGTGCAAAAGTAATTTTTAATCGATATATATTTTCTTATAAATTGTTTCCTATAGATAAACCACTCAAATCCTTTAATTGACACCCTTTAATTGGCCTAATGCAACACATTTTTTATATCAAAATGAATTTAAAAAGTTTAGATATTTTTGGATAAATGTCAGTAAATCAACGGGTAATTTAGACGTGATCACATGGTTCATTTAAAAATATATTTAAAAAAATTAATTTTGATGCCGACTTTTTGTGTGTGTGTGGGGGGGGGGGGTTATAGTCAATTGAAGTTCGAAATTACAGTATATTAATGGGAGAAAAGAAATTGACTTTAAATATTACTTTTTACAACATCTCCTCTTCCAGCATAATTTAAACAATTGTTTCCTCTTTCTCTCTTTTATTTTAAAGTAAGCTATTTATTTACTTTTGGATAATCGTAAAAAAATAAATAAAGCTTATTGAACCATGTTTTTTTTTAAGAAATGTATTTTCTTTTCTTAACTAATTATTTAACGCCACAGAAGGAAATTTAAAGTTTTAAATCACACACATTGTTTTTATAAGATAAAAATAAAAAAAATTTTGAAATATAATTCTTACTATAAAGGGTTTTGCATGCTCTATGATGTAAGATATATGAAAATATATTGTTGTTTTAGTACACTATGTAACATAAAGTTATGTCTTCTCTTGTGCATAAAAATTGCAGAAACAATTCTTGAAAACTCCGATTCCCACATTGCATAAGCTTTTAATTTCTTTATTTCCTTCTTCTTTTTAACTGTCACTTCTCCGGTTTTAAATTTTTTCAGTTTTAATTCAGAAAATAGACAGTTTTGGACATGAGACATTAACAGCAAAGCATTTGTTTGCTTATTTATTCTACAGGACTAAAAGAAATTTAAAATAAATCAGTTCTTGTTTTTTGAATAATCAAAATTAATCCCTTTGATACAACGAGAACCGTATTAAGCCCTAAAGAGGCCCTTGACCATTTCAAAATTCAAGGCCCCTTTCTCCCAACCAAAGTTCAAAAATGAGACATTTTTTACTGATTTTAATTTAATTTACTTTAAAAAAGTTTTTAAAGCAGGAAATAATCCGGCAAATTAAAGCATATTTAATTGCAAATCATTTTTAATAGATTTAGTTTCAATAACTTATTAATAAAAATAAAATAAAAGGATAATTTAAAATAATAAAAAAATTATAAAATCCTTTAAGTTTTTTATATATTTTTTTAAATACTTATAGATTATAAAGTAATTGAAAGTCAATTAATTAGCCAATCAGGTAGGGATTATGGATTTCATTGGTCTGAATGGGAATTCGAAAGAATGAAAAAAAAAAGGCTTAAAATATTCATTCTTTATTATCAGAAGAATCTTTCTTTCAATTTTCAGCTTATTCCATTTTAAAACTGAAATGGTATCTTTTTTTAAGTTTCATAAATTCTATTGTATGACCTTTATAAATAAACTAATACGTCACTAGTTTATCTTAGAAAGACCTCAAAAAGAAAAAGAAAAAAAGATCTAGGCCTCAGTGTCTTCTAAAATTGTGGAGCTCGTAGTCATTTGCCTACTTTTTCTATTTTATATTCTGATTCTGCATAAAACTAACATTTGTTTATGAATTTCAGTTAAGCTCATTTTTCCAATTCCTCTTGGAAGATTTTGAAACCGAAAAAAAATTATGATATGCTGCCATCTATTGTTGATTATTGTAACAAATCTCATTATTCAGAAATTTACTGATTTTGCTTATTCAAATATTCGAAATTTATCTAAAAAGGGGAAAATAATAGACTTTTTATGCTGAAACTTTATCCCCAAATGTATGCTAATATAAGCATGCATTTGGAGATAATAATCGTCTTATCTCTTTTCTTATTCAAATAAAATAAATAATGAAAAAAATTGTTCCTGAAGAAAAATACATTCAGATACAGTTTATGAATATAAAAAATGACGCAGTATTTCTGGAAATATCTATAAGAAAACACCCTAACTAAATAATTACTAAACATCTAAGTTAAATTTTCAAAGATTCTCTATCTATCTCTTTTCCCCCTAAATTAATTGTTTTAGAGAAACACTGAACTATGTTGTGGAGTGAAAAGTGTGATTCATATTTTGATTAAATAGCTGTTATCAAACTTTTATCAGTAGTTAAATAATACTTGAAAAGAAATTTAATGGTTATTACTTTATTTATAACATTATTCTGAAAATTATCTGAAATACTATTTTAAACAGCTGAAAATAGAAACGTACAGAAATTCTGATAAAAAAATTTATGGTATGAATCATCAGAATATCATAAAGACATCAAAACTCTTCCATCTCCTTTGCAGTACATAGCATAAATATTCATTTCAATCAAATTATAAAGAATTTTATATAATTTTTATTGAAAAAATGGGATTTAATTTATAAAGATATGCAACGATGATATCACCTCAAAGAAAGATTTTTAAATGTTTATTATAACGTTGACAAAAATAAGAACAGATATTTATCAAATAACCAAGCAACTTCTATGCTATATAGAGGGGGGGTGTAGGCTATACAATGAGATCATTCGCAGGAATTCTAAAGGCAAATTGCGTAATTTAGGGATTCTATTTGAAAACTACGTGAGATATAGAAATCAGAAAGAATGGTCTCCCCAAAACTTTCTTGCATACTCTCTTATAAAGATTTGAAGTATGGTAAGGTAGAGATCGGCTTGCATAGCATTGGCGTAAAATAGTTTTGAAATATTAACGCATTCACTGTCAATCACGAATATACTCGTGGTTTTCAGGACGTTACCCATTGCCAGCACGAATATACTCGTGATACTTTCAATATATTATACGTACAACTTGCCAAACTTGCAAACGTTTTATGACCACAAGCATATATATAAAAGTGTAAAAACCTGAAAAAAAAGCTACAAATAAATTGTTTTTACAAAAATTCTACTTTATTTAACCCATTCACTGCCAAACCTAAATTATATGAGGTTATTCCCATTGCCAACCACGAGTATACTCGTGTTTAATTTTTATACATGTAAATGATTATTTATGATAAAATATGTGAATTTATTTTGAAATAATAAAACGGAATGGGTTAACTATTGGCTTGAAATTAGTAATTTTACCGAATCTATCGTGCGATTCTAGACGAGTTTTTTTTTTGGGGGGGGGGAGACGATTAATCCCTGACATGCGATTAATACTGTCCGAGAAATTTGTATTTTTGACGGGTTTTTCCTAAACAATTAAAATAAAATTTGCCACATAACTATAATTCTAGTTGTACAACCCTATACCATATTTATTACATTTAAATCACTGCATTTTTAAGTTATCGCTTTACTGAAGGCATAAAACGATAAACGACAAACTCTTTATTGAATTGTACTCAACATTGAATCGGTATCTACATTATAGATATAAAGATGTGTGTCTAATTTTATTCATCGAGCACTCTTCGTTTTGTAATTATCTTGTTATTTTATGTTCTAAAGGTCAGACAGACAGTCCTCTGAATACTCAAAATTTGATGGAAATTTTCAAATTTGATGTTAATACCATATACCAAATTTTATATGTCTGGCTCAAAATTTTTTTGAGTTATCTCTGTCGTAGAGAGACAAACATGATGCCAAAAATGTGTTTTTCAAACTCAGGGAGATATAAAAAGTGGAAATTCCTCGAAACCTCAAATCTGATTATTATTTTTTAAAGATTACAATGCTTCTTCTTTTTCTCGTATGCAAGAAAATAAAAAGTAGGATAGAAAGTTATCGAAAGTCTTCGATTTAGCTTGAATAACTTTAAATTGAAACCGAAAATATAAATTGAAACCGAAAAGCATTAATATAGATATTTGCAGATTTCATCGATACTATTATTGATTCAGTTGATGAGAAGTATTTTGCACACGCATAGTTCTTTCCTGCTGGAATAGTAATAAAAGCAACACTAACTAATCTAACAATTTTTGGCTTAAATCATTCAGCGTTGAATCTAATAATATTGCACGTGAAGTAACAATTTTTACTAAATTTATTGATATACATTTTCTTTCAATGTTTTCCCTGTCCCCTGTAGTTTTTCCAAAATATTTAGAAGTTCCACAGTCCTGTCAATAGAGATCCAGAAAGTGGATTCAATATGCGATACAGTAATGGACAACCTCTTGCTCTCGTAGAGGCTTTCTCTAACAAATGCAAAATTTTAAATGACATTATAATAATTTAAAATAAATATATATTAGTATAATCAGTACATCCCAGTTTGAAGAAAGTTATGCAGAACTTCTGGACAAAACATCCTTCGTAAGACACCATTGTTATTCTTGTTGCTATTAGTGACTCTTTCCAGGCACAAGCTTCCCCGAGGCATCAGCGTTTTAAGCCAAAAGGAGCGTCTCTTGATTTGAAATAGCGCCAACTGGGATCAAGAGTACGACTTAGCTACCCAGTCGCTTGCAGAGCCCCTTTTTACAGGTGGGCACATTACCACAACTTACAGAGAGAACACAGAAGAACAACCATGCTGGAACCAGGACTCGAACCTGGGGCGCCCAGCCCTTGGGAAAGGAGAGCTACCCCTATGCCAAGACGCCGGCAAGTACCATTGTGATGGCTATCGCTAAAATCATTCACCTATCAAACGATTGCCTGACACATATTCTAAATGTATAAGATATTTCATGACGCTTTTAAGGAGAAATAAATTTTCGAAAGCTATTTTGAAAGGAAAAAACACAAAATTATTTTGCTTGCAAATTATTTTGCAAAATTATATGCAATTCCTCCCCCCCCCCTGTCCCACAATCCTCTCTTATCTTAACAATTAAATGTCTTCTTAGTTACAAGAAAAATCATTTTTGTCACATTCTCAAATAGAATGAATTAGTAAAGATAGAAATAAAATTTAAGTTTTCTAAAAAAAAAAATATTGATTTAATCACGAATAATTTCATTTAAATAAATGAGGTTGAGAGAAAGTTTCATTTAAGGAAGCATTAAATTTCTGTTATTTTAACTTTGATGGTGTTTTGTAGAACTAAAAAAACTAAGAATATGTAAAGACTTGATACTCTAAGTAATATCAAACGATGCGTTATAAGAATTTTGCTGACCTTATACTTAATTCCAAAAATGTATCCTCAAAATTTAATGAAATAAAAGTAATTAAATATGAAGAAAATTATTACTCTTTTGCAGGTCACTATTTTAAATCTTTATAGATATCTTACTTATTGCTTCAAAATATTTTGTACCAATAACTGGTATTGGTTCCTTATTTCAGAAATAAAATTAACTATTATTTTTTTATTGTTAAATGTATCGTGGGAAAAATAATGATCAAATATATTATCATTTGTTTATAGAACTAAAATATTTCAGAAATAATTAAAAGTAAATTGTTTGAGTCATAAAAAAAAGAAAAGCTGCTTTTTTTGACAAAATTAAGATTATTACATTCAAATTATCAGTTTATAAAAAAAATGTAGAGCACTGACTGATTTTACATAAAGAGAAGATTTCTAAGTAATTTTCAAAGCTGAATATTTCTCGAAACCGGCAAAAAGAGCATATTCACTAATGAACCCTGAACTTTGTTTAATATGTTGTATACAATTACCCTACAAAATAAAGAAAATAATATATTTTAAAAATTTAAAATCTTCAATAAATGCATGAAATTCAATTATTTTCTTTCGTTATTGCAATAACCTGACATTTGTACCCTAAAAACCAACAAAAAAGAATTATCGAATACTTTTCAATTCATTTTGAAGGAACAAAATAAAAATAAAAATAAAAAAACATGCATGATACTTCTTATTTTTAGAAATAATTAGGATAGTCATTTCTGTTTTTAAAATCGCATTATAAAATTGTACGAGAATTTAATACTCATAAGTTATAAAATCCAATATCATTCACCTATTTTAAATCAAAATCATAGCAGAAATCATCTTAATACAAATAAAAGTCATTGTGGCAATGTATACATGTTCCAAATCTACTCCGAAGTAAATGGGTCTAATTGAAACAAACCTTGCACACTTATTATTTAAGACAAAATAGATAATATTTTCGAAAAGTTAATTAAATATTTAATTAATTAAAAATTAATTTAATTTTTACCTTTTTCCTACAACTCCGAAAGAAATCATTCTCAATAAAAGTATTCTTAGATTCATCTTGAAATTCAAAATTTCTCCTTTTCCTTTCTGTCAAATTTTTCCTCAGTTGTAATTATTGTTTTAAATTGACGCAGACAAATTTAAAATTAAGAAATATGGGCGTATTCCTTTGATAAGAAACGGTAAGTCATTGAATAATTCTTCCACATTTAAAGGGGGGAGAGAAAATTTCTCTTTTGTCCTGCTTGAAGTTTTATTTAGACTTTAAAGTAGCGATTTAACGATATCTTAAATCAAGCATAAGTTAATAAACGGGAGGAAAGGAAGTAATAGCTCCCAGAATTATCAATATAAACAGCGCTTTAACTTTTAAAATTTTAAATGAAAGCATGTCTTTTTGTGTGTAATAACATTGTAGGTTTTATTTTAATTTAGTTATATTTATGTCCCATTTTATAGAAAGACAATTTTGGGACCGATTTCGTAATTTTGAACCACTGCCAGATGACGAGGACGACAACTGAGCTGGTACCCCCGTCTCCAAATTTTCACATCACACTAGAAGGAGGATGTTTGACGTCGACCAATTTAGCTCGCACCAGACCCGTTAATAGGACGACTCATTGATGGAACCATGTCTCGAACCTAAAAATCTTTGGTTCCGAAACCGGAACCTAACCACCAGGCCATCGCGGCCTTCAAACACCTCGCAGAAAATTATTTTTAAAAATATAGTTTTACACAATCTTAAAATTCAAAAATTGATCTTTTCAAGGATACCATTTTTTTTCTTCTTAATTTTATTCAGTTCCTTTTTAAAATTAACATAGGCGATTTTGAAATAAGGAAATTAATAGGTATTATTTGCTGTACCATGTTAGGACTTCCAAATACTCTAATGCAGAATGTTTTTATAATTTCTTGTTTATATTGACTTATATCTTTTGACAATATTTTGTCGGTTTTTTGTTTGTTTAGGGATTTAATAATACCTAAAAGCGAGCAAAGTTTTATCCCTCAAACGAAGGCAGGCAGTATACATCTTCCGCGAGGAAATTATTACTATTATAGTTTGTTGTTGAAGAACACATTAGCAACCTTGAACAGTTTTTCAACATCATTTTGCTGCTGAAGAACTGTTATCAGAACATATTAACAAAATTCAAAAAGAAAATTTTGAAATCAAATAATCCATTATTTATTTCAGAAACAATTGCTTATTTTCTTCATTTTCATGTGTTTTATTAGTAAAAATTTGCTTATTGAATTAAATGCCTCAAAATGTTCTTTAAAAACTTCCTTATACTCCAGATTTTGCGCACAAAAGCTTCAATACTTATATTATAAATGTTAATAATTTTCAAAGAAATTTAGATATCGGTGGTTTTAAAAATTGTCTCATTCAATTGGTATTTTATTTTTAATGTAAAAAGTTTCAACCTATAAATTTATTTTGTATTTGGTAATATTTAATGAAAAATAAATTTTATATTAAAACCTTATACATGAAGAATTGTAATCCTAAAAAACACTAGGTATACCAATTAATATTATTTAAAAGAAAATGAATGTACCCAAAAATATTATGAGAACATTTGTATAATTTTACTTATACATATTTATCGTACAAGGCTGCATATCTACTCATTTTTAACTGTTCAGATGAATTAACACTTGACTGCTTCAATAAGACTTTGAAGACACTAATTAAAATAACATTACAAAATTATTCTTCATCTTTGATACGATGTGGATCGTTTGATACAAAAATATTATAAGAAGTTATTGCTTTTTAAGACGTGAAAATTAGAAATATCCATGAGTTTCATTTTTATCTTTCTAGAACACTAGGTTTACCAATAAATATTATGTAAAAGAAAATGATATATCATTAGAACATTTGTATAACCAATCATATGCAGTATAATTTAACTTAAACGTATTTATAGTACAAGACTGCACATCTAAGAATTTTTTCTTTATTTTATTATCTCTATTGCCTTATATCTGTGATTATACCCAAAATTTGTAACTGTGCAGATGAAAGACCACTTCACTGCTTCAATAAGATTTTGAAAATGCTCATTAAACTAACATTAAAAAATTATTGCTCATTTTTGATAAGATGAGCGTCGCTTGATACCAAAATATAATGAAAAGTTATTCCTTTTTAAGAAATAAAAATGGGAAATATCCATGAGTTTCATTTTTACCTTTCTAGAACACTAGGTATACCAATGAATATTATTTGAAAGAAAATGATATATCAGAACATTTGTATAACAAATCATATGCAATATAATGTAACTTAAACTTATTTATAGTACAAGACAGTACATCTAAGCATTTTTTTTCTTTATTCTATTATCTCTACTACCTTACATCTGTGATTATAGCCAACATTTTTAACTGTTCAGCTGAATGACCACTTCACTGATTCAATAAGATTTTGAAAATGCTCATTAAAATAACATTACAAAATTGCTCATTTTTTGATAAGATGAGCATCGCTTGATACAAAAATATAATGAAAAGTTATTACTTTTTAAGAAATAAAAATGGGAAATATCCATGAGTTTCGTTTTGACCTTTCTAGAGCGCGAACTCCAACTGTTTAGTTGTAAACAAAACTTATGGCTGAGGGCTCTACACTTTGCCCCTTTGGATGAAACGAATTTCGTCTGGGACCCTCCCAAGAACTGGATCAGGGAGGATCTACTGAAAAAGATGAATGGGGCCCCATTTAACTCTAGGTATCAATTTTGAGTAAGAATGAAGGACTATTTTTCCTGTTTAAAAGACATTTGTCCAATTATCTCAATTCTACTTGAGTGCACGCCTCTATAAAAGGCTACGCTCTAACAAAGATGGAGTCCTTATAATGTGCTTTATATCAAACGCCATCTTGTAGATTAACGAGTTATAAAAATGCATGAATGCAAAATATACAGTAAAAAAATACTAAAAGCTTTAGATCAAACTATTGAGGCTTGTAGAAATATAAAAATATTTTAAAAACCTTTTTATGTTTGTAGTTTTATAAGTAAATAAACAAATGTTTTACGCAAATATTTATTTATTTATATTTTTAATTAAGGCAATAAAAAGAGAATCATCATATTACTTAAAATCCTTTTAATAAAAATAAATAATTGAATTTTATGCGGTCAAAAGTCTAAGAATTTTTCAAATCACTTTTAATTTATTCGGTAGGAAGTATATTTACTCGAAAAGCAAAGATATTGATAAATATCTTTAGCATTTAATCCGCTTAAAATTCTTGCATTAATTTTTCTGTTACTGAAACTGCATTTTTATACACGTTTCAGTTGTAATGAGATGCTTATTTGCTTTTTTATATTTATTCATCATTATATAACCGCGATGTGAATTTCTGAAATAGGAATTTATTAAACCATTTATAATTATCAAGGAAACATTCACGATTTCATTAATCCAATAATCCTTACTTTCTTTATTCTCTTTTACTAATCATTCCTCTCATTATCCCTTTTTAACTTTTCTTAAAAAAATTTAAATAATTAAAAATTGATTTTGAAAAAGAAAAGACGTTTTTTATTAATGATTTATTTTTGATGTCAAAAAGAATCCATAATAATATTGAATACTTTTTTATATTAAAAAAATATCTACAAATAAAAAGATTAAAATGAAATCTGCTATGCATATTTCAATGTATCATTTTTTTGAACGGCCAAGCACCACAGGCTAGTACAAGTTAAATTGTATTTTTATTCATTTTAATTGTTTCATTGAATTGGTAACTTTAATAATCCAAACGATCAAACAAACTTAGTCTTGCATTTATTGTTTAAAAAATATCCCATTTCCTATTTATTTCAATTCATATAAACACGTGCTCAAAATTACATTTTTCTAGGTTTTATTTGCTGTAATAATTAACTTTTTTAAAAATCAGGGCTTTTGTAAATGCAATGACAATACGTTATTAAAAGTTGATTTTTTGAGGTGTTAGTGGAGATAATAAAATTTTTAATTTTCACCGACGGATTTTTGCTGATGCCAGAAACCTCATCCCAAAAATAACATCATGTTCTGACATGATAATAAATAAATGTTATTTTTGCATGAAATTTGGTGAATATCAAGCAAAAATATTGTTTCTTTTAATCAGACATATCATTATGAAAACAAACGTATTGAGTTTTAATATAAAGTATTCTTTATTTTATCTCTTAATTATTTCAAGACAGTCAAAAAATTCTTTTACTGGCAAATAATTTGTAAATTTGTGAATTTTTCTTATTGGTTTTATATTTTATGTATAAAATTAAGCAACTGCCCTCCTCCGGTGGTAGGAAATAATATTCCTATACATAATTTCATTTTACATACAAGAATATCATTTTTTGCTTATTGAAATAATCAGAGAAATGAAAATGTTGTATGAATAAATCTTGAAACAATATGAAAATATTTAATTTGACAGAAAGCAAACTGGTAAATAAACACTTTTTTAGAAAAATGTAAATACTATTTTTAATGTAGAGTTTTTTATATAAAGAATTATTATACAGAATTTCCTCTTGTCGCCTATAAATTGAATTTGAATTAAAAATAGGATATCAAGTGCATCTACTTATCTTTCATCCTCGTAGTTCCTCAAAAAATTACAGGCAATGCAGCGAGATTTTTAAAAGTCAAGAAAGATAATTTTTCAATAATTTATTAATAACTTTTAAAGACCGATACAAAACGTATTTGCTCATTGTTTATAAATAAAATTATCTAAAATATGTTCATGATTGAGAATGATAAATTAATCTTCTCTGTGTACAGAAACCTTTTTAATTAATGAAAAGAATCAATAATTTATAAATTGTGACGACAATCTTCATTTAAAACATTTCTTGCGTTTCGTCAAATGCATAGAAACGTTTTAATCAAAGAAAAAAATCAACAATTTAATTAATTGCCCCAAAAGTCGTTACTTGATATTTTCCAATTTTTTATTTCGCAGAATTTGTGAACAAAATTTGAAGCAAACATATTCCGTAGTTTGGATTTCTAGAGTGTAAAACTATTCTTGACTTACGAATTTTGTTTATATAAAGACTCTAAGAATATCATTTTTGTTTTTCTTTGAGTTTACTTAAATAAAAAAATAATAAACTGAAAAAACGCAGCAGATAGAAGCATTTGTAAAATGAATGGCGATTTAATTCACGAAACAACAAAAAATACATACGTTTCCCGATACGTACGTATTGATTGAAGTTCAATGCATTTAAAAGAGGAAAATAGCAAATATTTCATCTTGGTTGCCTACTAACAAAGATTTTCAGTCAAATTAACATTCATGAGATATTTTTTCGTTCCCTACATAAATTCAGTGAAATTGAGAAATGATTTTTTCCAATCGAAAAATGAAAGTACGGTTGATAGTCTCAATTCTGCGAAGATGTATGTTCTAAATACATGTCTTTTAATTTTGACAGATCTAATGGAGTTCTTCTAATGTGGTGAAAAAAGAATTCTCTCAAACGCCGTCTGATTTGTAAAAAAAATTTAAGATTAAAATGAAATCGCCTATGCATATTTCAATGTATCGTGTCAGAACATAATTTCTTGAACGGCCAAGCACCACGTGCTTATGAAAGTTAAATGATATTTTTATTCATTTTAATTGTTTCATTGAATTGTAATTTTCACGAATTTTTTTTATTTTTACAGATTTTTTTTATTTTTCACCTAAGGATTTCTGTTGACGCCAAAATCCTCAAAAAAACAACATCATGTTCTGACATGATATAAAAAAAGACTAATGATGGTGTTTTATGAAATGTTTCGTTTATGGTATCTCACCTCATAATAAAAAGAATAAAGCAAGTATTTTGGACTTTTTCACCCTGCCCTTTTGAATACAAAATACTTCATAGATCAACTATTTGGTTTCAAAATCCAATTTCAATTATCTAGTTTTTCATTTTGGATCTATGTTCATATGCTTATGAATAGTTAAACAGGCGGTTTCAAAATGTTTCCCATAAAATCTGTTAGATATCTATACATATGGGGATGAACTCATATCATAACTTCACCTGGATAACGTCAACCTGCTCATATCATAAACATATTTCTTGTAGATAAATTTGTCCTTACAATTCATGTAGATTTTTGATATTTTGACTTAAAGGTAATTTCGGTGTAAATTTCCATTATTTAATTCTTTCTGTTTTTGAAAGGTCGCGTTCATGGATAGAAAAACAAGAATTTCAAAAATTGTTTAATCGAACTTGAGCAACAACATCTCGGAATATAATTTTTCTGATATTAGTTACTTTATCCATGAAGATGTGAAGAAAGCCTTATGTTTCCTTAAAAATTAATGAAATATTAAATAAACCATTATATAAAATAAAAGGAAGACAAACTCACAAAAGTAAATAGATAAATGCATTAAATATTCCCCTTATTAATAATTTTTAACGTATATTATTTGTTTAATTTGTTCACCTCTTTCATCAGATACATGTATTGTGATGCAGAGCTATGTATAAAGAATCATTCGAAATAAACTTATAAGGAAGAAACTCAATTCAACAACTCAACTTGAAACTCTGTTACTCACCAAAGTAACATTTGATTGCAGATGACAAATTTAACTTGCACCGTCCATAAGGATAGATCCTTTTCGATGAAAATAGACCTTTAACTTTATAAGGAACTACCTTTCGAAAACAAATAGTAATAAAAAAACTATTAAAATCAGTTTTAAAAACTGTCTTTTTGACAACGAACAAACATGTAGATTTTTTTTTAACTATTTCTATTTTTTAATCACGAGATCATTTTTTTACTCAAATTCACTTCCAGGAAAGAGGCTGAAACAAAACGTGATTTGGGTAATCTGCTATTTGATAATAAAGTTTTGAAAATATCAAAATAAATTTATTGTCTTTAAAAATACATAAACTTAAATTTCCGAAACGTTAGCAAACCAGTCAGCGAAGGAAAAATCAACTAAAAAATCAACAAAATTACATCTTTACATAAATGAAACAAATCAAGATTGAAAAATGTACATAAAAAGTAGAAAAATAACGAATGAAAATATATTGAAATTTCCCATGGCAGAGATATGATTTATAATATCAAAGAATACTTGTAAAAAATATTATAAAGTCATATTACAAAGATCATTGTTGCTTAGTTGCCAAACGAATTCGATATTAATGTAAAATTTTTGAAGATTTAAATTACCGTTGATCAAATATCTTTAGTATCAATGGAATAATGTTGTAAAAGCGGTTATTAGTTCAGTTATCATCCTTGCCCTCTGAATTTCTATATCCTTTACCCTTTGTGGTCCGATGTCGAGTGTGACTCGACATTCAAGACTGTGCATCATTTTGACGTTTTAATTATTTATTTTTCAAATTTAATTGTAAAAAATGCCTACATAATGGTTAAGAGTTGTAGATTAATTTTTCAAAGAAATTCGACTGAAAAGAGTTATATATATTTATTTTTCAGAGAAAGAAACAAATATTTGTATTAGGTGAATAATTTTGCATCTAATTATTTTTCGGACAGCAAATGGTTAACAAATTTTAGGTGTTTTCAAATCTAAGCATTAATAACATTTTATTAAAACTAATTAAACGTTAACTAGGAATGCTCTGAAGAACATTGGTTAATGTTTAATGAAAAGTAATAAAAATGTGCATGACGCAGATAATATCCGTTATTTCCAACGAATGTATTTCGTTTTTAATGTAAAAAGATTGCCTAAAAAAAAAACATTCGTTTTTCAATCGATATTCGCTCATTTTCCAAAAATTCTTGCAAAACAGCGAAAAAAAATGTCCTCCGACACCTTAACACTCTTTGAAGTTTAAAGCAATTGCATGAAAAATAATTAGAATTAAGCTTTTAAAAAAAAGCCTTCCTCCTTTGACCTATAAGACTCCCCAGTTTTGAGCTTCCATAGGCTTAGCAGAGTGCGAGGGAGCGAGACAACAAAGCTTTAGGGGGAAGAAGAAAGGATGAGATTAAAAAAAAAGTGGATGTTTGCATCGGAAAAGAGAGCTCCGCAGAAGTAATGAAGAATTTAATGAACTATTATCTGAAAGCAAATAAAAAAAGAAGAAAGCAGAGAAATAACGCTGGAAGGATAGCTGCAGGCGGAGTAAGGGAAGAATTCGAGTAGATACTGTTCTTCACTACAATCGAACTATTTGCATTCTCGTTGAAAAAGAATAATACATAAATTCGTAGATGGCGCTGAGCGTAAAATCATCACCAGGCTAATTATCATCCAAGAACTCGAAGCTTAATACGAATAAATTTAAACTATGCATCAACCAGAACTGATCAGGCTCTGATGTTTTAATGCAAGACATATTTTATTAGATGAATAGTTTGGGGTTCATTTAAATTCGTTTTCTTTGTGAATGCGTATTAGTCACGCTTCGTTTCAAAACAATAAAAGAAAAAACCATTCGAGATTTAAGATTGAGATAAAAAGTTATGTTTTTTTTTTAATCTCTCTCTCTCTTTGAGAGCTTAAGAAAATAATACAAAATTCAGATATTTGAAAAGCAACAATATTTTATTTACAACTATAAAATTTATTCAGAATTTATTTCAGAATTATTAAAAAATGTAAATTAACCTTTATAGAGAAAATTATTAATTTCGTAATTGTTAAGAGAGGAAGTATTGATTTATATTACAGAAAAAAATAATTGTATTTTAAACCAGCTTAGTGGGAGTGATCTTCCCAAAACTTTCGCGCAAATTTTCTGATTAATTTATTGTATCTTAATCGCCTGCTTTGGGGAATAATCAATACATAAGAACCTATCTACGGGTGATTTTTGGCGATTAATCGCTCGAATGTAATTAGTAATAAAGTATCAGAAATTGTATTATGGAAACTGTATTTGCTTTCTGACCAATTGAAACTAAAATTTGAATCTGAGCTACAACTGTAGCTCAAAGACAACATATCAAATTTCATTTATCTAAATCAACACTTGTTTGATTTATCGAGTTTGATTCAGAGGAGGCAATAGCAGGGGGGCTAGGGGGGCAATTGCCCCCCTGTCGATAGCATCTTGCCCCCCCCCGTCTGCGAGAAATTTAGAGTTTCGTCGGAAAAAATGTTCACCACGTCAGGATAGTTGAAGAGAGCTGCGCATCATCGAATATGATTATTTAAATAACTCCTTGAAATTAATATATTATAAACAATCGAAATATCCAAGTAATGGTTAAATTGTTTAAACTATATTTGGCAAAATATTCGATAGGGTGGTAGATCAATAATGTGCCGTATTTTCATAGACAATTTTTGATAGACCTAAAAATTTAACATAAGGGATATCGAAGACATATGTTAAGCAGATTTTCATTCGTTCATTCAGCTTATAATTTGTACTACTTTTGACATTATAATCGACAATAGTGATAAGCTAATTTAATGACAAATTTGGATCAACCGACTATAAACTCATTACGATGAATGTCGAAGAAGTCTGCAGATTTCTGGCATTTGATTAAATAGTCGTTCATTTAACTCGTAATTTGCACTTATTTTGGCAATATATCTGTGACAAGTGAATAAAATATCGCATAATAACTTTTTTTTTACAAATGTATAATGAACAATGAAAGGAAGGGCCAGTGTCTGAATAAAAAAAGAATCTAAATAATACTTGATTTTCTTTAATTAAATGTAAAATTGAGTATTTTTGAAGCCAAATGAGAGACATTCTGCTTGCCCGCCTGTCGGATTTGTCTTGCCTCTTCTGATTTGATTTCCTTGCAAAATTACAAATTAACAGATGGTCAAGCCCTCGTTCATTTCCCAATAATTCTTGCAAAACAGCGAAATAAAAAAATGTCCTCCAACACCTTAACACTCTTTGAAGTTTGAAACAATTGCATGAAAAATAATTAGAATTAAGCTTTAAAAACAGATAGTCAAGCCCTCGAAAAGATTTTACTTTAAATTCGATACGTATCTACACTTTAGATGCTAAATCTATGTACACATTTTATTCATCTACGCTCTACAGTTTGTAGTTATCATATAAGTTTATCGTCGATTATTCAGAAAGACAGACTTACTCGAAATGGATTTCTTTCAAAATTTGATAGAAATCTACGAATTTGGTATAAAGATCATATATTAAATTTCATGCATCTAGATCATGCCGCTTTTAATTATTGCATTCACAGACAGACAGACGGACGGACATAATACAAAAATGCGTTTTTATAAATCAAAGAGATCTGCCATGTGGAGATTCATCAAAATTTTTTATTCAAATTTTCGGTGTTTACAATATTTTCTCCTTAAATATTTGGTGCGCGAGAAAGTTAAAAGTTATCTGCAAAATAACTTCCTTTCAGTTAGTCAAAAGATCTCAAAAGGAAAGCATCGCTCTTCTAATCGCAAAAAGCAAAACATAATGCTTATACATGAATATTCTAAGCAAATGCGGTTACTTGGTTTGATATTATCGAACACCTAGACGAAAACTTAACAGTAATCGTATAGAAAACTTAGTTTGATCTTTGTAATAAACATTTTTTTTAATACTGAGTATGTTCGAAATGTCATTTGTCAGTTTCAGTGAAATAAAAGTTAATTTGAAACTCAAATTTCTGCCGATTAGAAAATGTATTTTGAAAATTAAGACAAACCAAGTAGATCCTTTAGTATTATTAATAGGTAAAAGTAAGTGGATGTATATTTATTTAATCAGAATTCTTAACTCATCTTAATAAATCTAAATATATTTATCTCATCTCTATCGATGATTCCAATTTTTTTAACTCCTTCAAGGATACTGATTAAATGTGTACATTTACTTTTTCTTTAAATTAAAATAATTCGAAATGAAAAAAATTAACTAAAATCTGTTGTACAGAATAAGACTGTAATTGCTGTTAATATTGAATAAAAATGAGAAAGATTCATCTTAATAGCATTTTAATCCTTAAATGCATGAGTTTTAATAAATAAAATTTAAAGCTCACCAGAAAATGGTTGTTGTTAAAAATAGAAAGGGAAATGGAATTAATGGAAAAATACAAAAAAAAAAAACAAGAAGTTTTTTTTTCTTTCAAAAAAAAACATATGAATGTATTTTTACATCATCATGATTAATCATTCTTTGATGTAGGAGCAGATTTGTTGTTCTGTAAATCTTCTGCGTACAGTAATATAATTATAGCAAAAATAATACTTCTCAATGAATTAAACAACTTAAAAACACATAAAGGAACTTTTGTATTTGTTATATTATCACTATGTGGTACCCTAACATAGTGAAATTTAACACCTCAATCTGTTTGAAAATATGGATCAGTGACCAACGCTATCCTTTTGCATATCTATAGATGGCAAAAGATGAGATTATCCTCCATATTTAGTGAAATGCAGAACCATTTTTGCATATCGATATATTTTTATATCACAAAAAGCTACATTTTTTCTTTCATAAATGCATTCGTAAATGCAAAAATATAAATATAATTCGTTACTCTTAAATAGTTTCTATACGAAAACAATTTCCCAGTATTTTTTATTACTTATTATAAATAAAAATTCCTAATTCGTAATACCTGTCGGAATGAAAAAATAGTACTCAGATGCCGGGCCAACATTGGAAATTGTCACATGTAAAGGAATAAACTGACAAAGATTCTAGTTGAGTGTGGAAGCAATAAAATAGTTTTGGTAAAATTAAAATTAAAAAAGAAACACTGCTAAGTTTACCAATAAAGAGATATGAAGTTTTAAACATGCGACGCAGATCTACGTCGTTTTGTATTTAAGAGTTTAAAAAATCGTCCTTGATGAGATTAATGACAGTTAACATTATATTGATAACAAATAGATTGCAGGCTTTCTGGCACAGAATTAGCACGTCTTCCTCGTGTTCTGGGAGTCCCGGTTTGGGCATGGTTGTTTTTTAATGTGTTATCTGTGAGATGTGTGACTGTGCGCCCCTGTAAAAAGAGGCTGTGCTAGCAAATGTGGTGCTTGTGTAGCTAAGTCGTACTCTTGGCCCTAGTTGGTGCTACTTAGAAAACAAGAGACGCTCCTTTCGGCTTAAATATGCTGCTGTATCAGTAGGGGGCTTGTCCATAGGCAAGTGCCATAAGTAACAACAACAACAAGTACATTGTGCTTATATTGTGCTAGAAAGAATGCCAGGTATAAATAGGTTTAATAGCTCGAATATATCATCCAACTGCTTTTCTTTGCTTTTATACAAATTAAAATAATATTTCTCTTTCGAGATATTAAAAAAATGGCAATGGTTTATTAATATAGTATGATACAGAAGAGCGCAACTTTACAGTTGCAATCAATCCGGTACAAATGGTGCATTTTAGATTTTTTTTCTTCAAAAAAAATGTTTGAAACTCTATACGTTTTATACGCTATAAATACGTTTTAATCTATACACAATTTGTGAAGAATGTTTCAATAAAAAGTCTAAAACGTGACATTTTTTTTCTTAAGATGCTCAGGTTAAAAAATCCGAAATAGCAAAAAAACGAAAGGAATTAGGGAATTTTCTCCCTTGAAATGCCATCAGAAAACTGTCAAATCCATGAGAGCCTGCACTGAGCATTATAAACGCAGCGAATATTTGGCGCCCAAGAAATGCAGCTGCAAGAGGAAGAAATATTCAAATTACCCAGCGGGGAAAGGTTTCTTTTATTACCTCCCATAGCCATTCTCTAAGCCAAAATGCTATTTTTTCACCAAAATCGAAACCTTTTCTTTCTCAGCATGTCTACAGAATGCATGAGATAAGTGTTCTGCGTGAAATATGAGTAACATCCTGTCAACGTATTTGAATTCCCTATAACTGTTAGATCTTCTGCTGAAATATTTAGGTAACAACCGCTATTCCTGATGCTGTAAAATGAGAAGTTTAAAATATTAAAATAAAGTTTTTAATTGATATTTTTAAAAGCTAATAAAGAAAATTCTGAATTCTGTTATTAATTACGTGGAGCATTACAAACAATTAGAATTAGAACACTAACTAAACCAGTACGCTTTTTTCTTGACTTATCTATATGCTTATGAAATAAAGCACGTTTTGTGCTCAATATAGATTTTAAAAAATCTAAAACAGATAAGAGAATCCAGTAAGGATTCTATATTTCATTGAATAAACTTAATTCAAAATTCGAAACGAGTCTGATTCCAATTTGAACTCATATATCAAATAACCTCCATCTACCTTGATGTGTTTTTTTATTTATCATGTGTTGTTGTTATTGTTACTTATGGCTCTTATCTATTGGCAAGCCTCCTGCTAATACAGCAGCAGGTTTAAGCCGAAAGCAGCGTCTCTTGTTTTTGAAGTAGAGACTACTAGGGCCAAGAGTACGACTTAGCTACACACTCACCACATTTGCTTGCACAGCCTCTATTTGCAGAGGAGCGCAGTCACACACCTTATAGATAGCACACAGAAGAACAACCATGCCAGAACCGGGACTCCCAGAACACGAGGAAGATGCGCTACCTCTGTGCCAGAAAGCCGGCATTTATCATGTTCAAATACATACGAATGGATGAAAATATATTCTATTTCGTCGATTGATTTCATCCGAAATATGATAGTGTTGGTGCAAAGATAGCAAATTCCATCCATATACCCCCTCGTGTTCTTGAGTTATTGTGTTCGTAGATAGAGAGATGTCATTCCAAAAATGGTTTCTAGAACTTATGAAAGTCTAGAATGTGGAGGTTGATCAAAATTTGGATGATAAATTTTTGGACGATTCTTATACATCTTTAAATGCTCATTGTATGTGAAAAGATAAAAATTAATCTTTTCTTTCCCATCTGTAATTTCATAACAAAAAAGAGGTATTTTTTACGATTCTTATCGATTCAATATTTACTTATTATAGAAAAATATTCATAGAATCTTCAGAGCACTATAGAAATCCAGCATCATTACATAATGCCGATTCAAACATTCTATTGAGCCGTGAAGTCATAAGCCAATATTTAAGGATTGCAAAATTAAAAATTCGAATCTTCATGTCTTCAAAAAGATTTCCATCTGTTATATTAAAGATGTAGAGGCTTCAACAACCTCTCATTTATTTATATAAAACGATTTTTCCTTGTATAGAAGTTTAAACAATGTTGTGCAAGATCACATGCTGTTTCCATCCTCTGCCTACGTTTTAAAATTTTGAAATATCAATCCGACTGCTCATCATTTTGCTTTGTAGTACATTAATCTAATAAAAGAAATCAGCATAAATTTTTCTGTATTAATCTTAACTGATGAATTTTGAACAATATATACAATGATGCCAATACGCATTTATGTAAAATTCAGTAGTACGAAAATTTTAGTGTGTCTTACGTTTGTATTTGTGATATTATATGATGATTCCAACTCAACTACATTTGTTTAATTCTTATTTCTGAGTAATTCATTTCTAATGATTTTCAACATTTCTGTCAAAAAGAGAGTAAGAGAGAAATTTCCCCACTACTTCAATTAAATTGATACTACTTTATTAAATTAAAAATTAAACTAAATTAAATTGTATCAAACCAAATTAAATTTGTATAAACTAATTGTATTGAAAATTAATTGTATTAAACTAAATTTAATTTAATCTGACTAAATTAAATTGTCACTACTTTATTAAATTAATCTTTTAGATAATCTTCCAAATAATTCTTTCTCTACGTCTATCCATCCTTTCTATGGTTGGCGGAGGTTATTATATCTGGTTAGGGTGACTATGGAGCTAAACCTTCCTTTTAAGTTTTAATTAAACTCCCGAGACCTTAGTAAGAAATGGTGGTAAAATGTTAATCAAAATTTTGACTTGCATCTCAAGTATTTAAAGTAAATCAGACAGGACCTCATTGTTTAAAATATTTTTTCTTAGAAATTGAAAATTCGACTACTTTAACTTAGTCATTAAGTAAATATTGATGAATACATGAAATCTAACTTTTCATTTTTTTTCATGAGCCTTTTAATTAATTATGAGGTTCGACTATCCTTTATCAGGATTTATAAGTTGAGTTATACTGGCTTCTCTTTTTGAAATAAAACTATAACTGTTTTGAACCCTTGACATTGGCCACTCCTCTGCAAATTTTCCCACCTCATCAACGGGATAATATATAACTCTCAACATTAAACTTAAAATATACCAAGTCCTCAAGTATAGAGGATCTTAGATAGAGTCATATCGGAACCTGCGGCACTCAGATCACAGTCTAATCAAATCACCATTCAATAAATCCTCAGGACTGATGACATATTGTATTTGCCTTTACGACGGACTTGATATTTTATCAAAATCTCTAGAATACAATTGTTAATTGATATAGATGTTTATATGATGACTTTAATGACACATTAACAATTATCTAAAGGCCTTTGGTTAAATTAACTCCAAGGGATATTACAAGCTGAAATTTTATAACCTTGTCTTATTTAACCTTTTGCACTTCGATGGGGCCTCCGACTCACCATTCAAGATTGTGCATCATTTTGACGTTTTAATTATTTATTTTTCAAATTTAATTATTAAAAACGCCTACATGATGGTTTAGAGATGTAGATTAATTTTTCAAAGAAATTCGACTTAAAAGAATTATGTATATTTATTTTTCATAGCAATAAAAAAATCTTTGTATTAGATGAATAATTTTGCATCCAATTATTTTTCAGAGAGCTAAGGATTAATCTATTTATGGATAAATGGCAACCGAAAAGAAATAAACTTTTATATTCAAACTGAATAAGATTCGATTTATTTTCAAAAGTATAAAAATATAAAATATTCATTTTCAAAAAGAAATTATCTATAAGATAATGTTCGCAATGAATTTTTGATTCTTCTGAAGACAAATGATTTTTTCTGGTGCTTCATCAAAGGTCAGTTTTTATTACAAATCTGAAACTTGTTATCTCTCTGTGATATATTTAAATATTCCTAGGAAAGTGGTGCAAACAAATAATAATTGGAGCTAAAGATATTTTGTCATGAGTTTTACATAAAATAAGATACAGAAGTGTACAGCAGGTGATCCATGATTAATGATGGTGCTTTTGAAAACTAAGTTTACTTGCCGGAAAAGTGATTTTGGAAGCTTCTGAACAACAGACGAGACTGGCATATATAATGCAGTTTTGGCTCAAAAAATTGCAAAAAAGTTCCTGTAAATGCGAATAAGTTGCTAAGCTCCTAAAACAGACAAAAAGATGAAAACCATTTCAATTTAATGGTTTTGAATAAATGGATTTCTTTTTATGGAATTTTCTTTTCTTACTTTTCTTATATCAAAAGAACCATCATTCAAGCGCATTATTTCATAAAGAAAATATACCAGATACATGTGGTGTAGTTGGATTATTCTTTAATTTCATTCAATAACGACTTAACTTTCCACTATCACGTAAAGTGGATAGAACTAATAAATGGTCAAATAAATCCTCATTTTGGTCACGTCAGGGTTGTTCTAGACCATTTTCACGAATTACGTGATAGTATTTACTGTACTGACAATCAGTCTTAGTAATTTTTCTGAATACTTTTTTTTCATTTGTAACTAATAGTCTTTAGTTTATTATACAGAACTTCATAACTAGGCATTTTATAATAGAATAAAAAAATGAAAATTATAATTGCAAATCGAAAATCGGACACTCAGAAGGTTTAATTAGTAAGGTGTAATTATTTATTCATTAGGACAAAAATGTTATGCAATGAATATATTCACGTGTAGTGAACGTTAGTTACACGTATAACTTTCCTTCTGTTCTCCATTTTCGTTTTATGATAAATTACAGCTACATACCTATTTGAATAGAAAAATAGACTGAAATCTTTAGCGAAACGGATTTACAAAACACATTCACGAGTGTAAATACCTTCACGAATATGAAAAAGTATTTCCAATTTCCGAAAGCAAATAGAAATTCAAATTTAATTCTTTTTTTTTTGTTATAGTTCTGCACGTTTGATGAAAGCAGTTTTTTTTTTTTTAATTATTCTTCCTTTTGTCATTTTTTTTTGCAAAATTTATCTATTTAATTACCATTCCTTTTTTCATAAACGCCTCTAGACCAAATTACTATTCTCAGCAAAAAATAGTAATTAAATCTTATAAAACAATTAAGAACTATTTTGCGTTTGATGTTAACTTTTTCACTCAAACATCAATTAATTTCATCCAGCTTAATTAATTAAAATCATCCCTTAATATTCAGACTATGTTGACACCTAAAATCATGAAGTGCAATATGATTGAAAGTATCGATCTCCTTTGATTATTAATGGAAGTTACTCTGGTGATACCAAACGGAACAAGAGGCTCGAAAAGAGTAAAAATACGAAAAGTATTTTTATATTTTAATGTTATCTTGATTAATAATGAGATAATATTAGTTTCCTTTCAATCAACCAGAAAGTAATCAAAGGCTAAATACCTTAAGTAGTAAGGCTAAATACCTAAATTCCATTAATAAGCCATGCTTTCTATTTTTTAAAAAAAATAAAGCAATATATTGTTTTTATCTTCTGAAAAAGAATCTTATGTGTCACAACTGTGAAACAGAATGCTCTCTGAAATTTCTTTTTTTAGAGACATACATGAGTGAAAAGCAATAAAGTACGTTCTTATCGGATTAACGAAGAAAATTTGTAAAATCTGATGCTTGCGATTAGATACTGTACTTCTCTCACGAATTACATGTCTTTAAAATCCACAGAGTCATGCTCGGATTTTGAGTGTATTAATAAATACTTCCAATCCAGATGAATAACATGTGACAAATAGCAGTTTTAACACCATAAACAGTTTATCATTAAGACGAAAACTATAGGCCACTACACATTCAAGAGCTAAGTGATGGAAATATTTTACATTAAGCACGCAATTTATTTCGTCTCCAATAAATCTCCCTCGCAAAAAGTTGTCTCCCTCGCTAGTGAGTGCTATTCAGTTTGATGTAGCGTTCAGTGGATTTTTTTTACCGAAATAAATATAAAAACTGAGTCGCCATCGGTTAATCCTCGAGTTCTGCTCCAACATCTGGAAATCAATTACCCATCATACCGTTCTCTGGAGGGTAAACTCTTCGGAGTGCCCTGAGGGTGTTCAAGAGAGGGATTTAGAGGGGGTTCTCATAAATATCCGAGTGATTTCGCTCCAAAAGCAAATAAGGTGAACTGAGAACGACCAACTCGGTAGTAGATAGCCATGTCTCCCAGATGCTACGCTATTGAAGAGCGGAAGAAAATGTAGAGAAATTATTTTCGCTTGTTTACCTGAAAGATGGTAGCTACTTTCATATAAATGTTACATTTTATAGCTTATTTTAAGTAATTTTCTTGAAACTATATAAGCTTTAATTTCCGATTAAAACGCTGATAACTTTTCAGTCTCTGACACTGCGATTTAATATAGCAGAAATTTCCATGAAACTGGGTTGTTATTGTTTTGAGATCTAAAATGTAATTTAGCTAAATAGTGACTTTATTTTCTTCCCTAAAGAATACTACTGCGATTAATAGAATGAAACAAGATCTACATTTTTATCCGCATTCGTCGATAGCTTGATTTTTTTTCTCTAGTATTAATTTTTCTATTAAAATATTAATAAACTTTCGCTTAACATTCTGATTTATCTTTGTTGTTTCAAAGTAAAGCTAAAAATAATGAAAAATGTAAATATATTTTTTTCGTTAATTAAATATGTCTATAGCTCATGTTCTTGGTGATTGTATGTGAATGGTTTTGACTTCTGTACAATGTATTCAATTAAAAGAATTCATTTTTTTTTCTATTTATAAAGAAATCGAACGCTTTATTCCAGATATAAAAATTTTTTAAGAAACTCTCATCCCGAATACAAAAATATCACCTCGGAAGATATTAAGTAAGCACCCAACAATGTGAAGTCATATTAACTCAATTAATATTAACTCAAAGCATTAATGATTCCATTAGTCCTTTGACTTAATATTATTATCAATTAAATTGTTCACTTAAGAAATATGCTGCTTGAAATGATTTCCTCCAACTTTGAAAGCTTAACATTTATCTTTAAATTTATTTCTCCGAAAAACAAATTCCAAATATTGATTCACTTTACCATTCCAATATAGCATCATTCAAATTGTTATTAACTGCAGGGAAACTATTTTTATTTGCAAAATTGTTTATTGGAGTTACTTCTTGAAATAATCCTTTAAATTGAAAATGTGCTAGATATAATGAATTTTTAGCAACTTTAAACCGAGGGCGCGTTTCTAGCTTTAAAGTATCATCAACTAGAGTCAATGGAACGTCTTAGCTACTACCGCATGAGACCCTTTTTACCATGGGGTTCATTCACACATTTCACAGATAGAGAAAATGAAGAACAGCCATGCCCGAAACGGGACTCCAGCCCAGAAGGCCCATATTGCGGGGAAGACACGCTACCCCTGTGGCAGGCCTTTGGCCCTTTTATTTTACAAAACAAAAATTGAAGAACAGCCATGCCCGAAACGGGACTCCAGCCCAGAAGGCCCATATTGCGGGGAAGACACGCTACCCCTGTGGCAGGCCTTTGGCCCTTTTATTTTACAAAACAAAAACTTCAATTAACATTCCTGAAGAAACCAGCTTAACTTTAACACTGATAAAAGCGCATTAATGTTAGATATGATTAAAATAATAAAAATAAAGGTTATTATTTCGACAAAAAAAAAGTAGAACAAAAATGTATTGTAAATTAAGTTTGAAAACTTCATTAACAACCGAAGAAAAATTATACGAAAATGGAACTATTGATTAAAAAATGTAATTTTTAATTTTAAAATTTAAATTGTAAGATGATATAACAAGTGTGCTTGCGTGCATGCGTACGTGTGTGTTATGGCAGAAAATGTTATACTACTTCACCACCGTTTTACCCCCTTTAGAGGGATGAAGAAGTTTTTTAAACAGTATAGTTATTCTATCCAGAGTCGAAGGAATAAGTAAATGAAATTTCGTTTGAATTCGTTCCAGAAGTATGGAATTGAATAAATTGCAAACAAAGAAAATAATACTCAGTTATATATTTAGAAAGAGAGTTTCCAGCATTATTATTCGCAAAAAACGGAATAAAAATTTAAAGAGCGATACTAAAATGCAAATTTCCTTGAAAAATATCGAATATTTATCTAATTTCGATACTTAAAAACAACTGAAGACAATCTATTTTAACGGATATTATGAAGATGTTACACAAATGTTTAAAAAAAATGTTATTTTTTGATGTTAAAAACAAATATTTCTATTTTATAATATATATTCCATAAAAAACATTAATCAAACAAATAACTCTTAAAGAAAATTTTTCATCCTTGAGCAGTAATAGCGAAATATTAACATTGATGACACGGAGCACAATATTTTGGGCACACCACCGATCAAAACGATTCGCATTTTAGTTCAAAATGATAGTTTACTATGAAGTTTTACGAACAAACGCCAGTGTTCACATTCCATTTAAAAAGGCATACAGATATTTGTACAGTTGTTAAAAAATCGCTAGCTAAAAAAATAAATTTAAAATATTTTTTTTCTGCTCCAAATATGGTAGACAAAAAAAATGATTACATTAGTTTATTTCAAACAGACGTAGGACATTCAATTCTTGAACTTCACTGCATTATTCAACTAAAGGCCTTCTGTTCTAATAGTGGTTTAATGTCTCTTGATAATTTAAGTTTTGTTTACTGCTTAACAGAAATCAGACTGTTTCTTGAAAATGTGGGGAAATTGAACAATATCCACAGTTTTCGGATGTTATGTGGCTCTCACAAATAATTTTTTTTACATGCATATGCCAACATTTCAATGAACTGAACGTAAATCTTCAAGGCAAATATAAAACAATTATCGCCATGATGAATCTCATTCGCTCTTTAGATACTGGATTGCATATTTTAGGAACGATATTATTAAAAAAACTACAAAGGTTTAGATATACATGAGAAACCACACGAAGGAAAAGTTATTAAAGAATTTATTTTCGTAATTGATTCGTCAATCAAGGCATTTTCAGCCAGATTTTGTCAATTCAAAGAATAATCGACGACGCTCAAGTTTATTATGTACCCTGATGTGACCATTTGATAAACTGAACTTGTCCTCATTCGATTAGTTGGAAATTGAAGAATTTGAAAGGCGACTGATTTATTTCCAGTCTAGTTCAATATGAATTGAAATATTTATTGAAACTAGTTAAAAGTTAGAATTGATCGAAAGAGAAAGATTAACAAACATTGTAAGTAAAAGCCAAAAGTAGCATCGTGCAATCCTAATATAAATTATTTGTCATTTAATCTGCAACAAAAGAAGTCATATTAGTGTTACTTTAATTTGAATTACACGTATAATTAAAACCTTTACTACTATACAGTGCAAAATGTATTTTTTTCCATAATAAATAAAGAGTTGTTAGCATTTAGTTTTATTACGCACAAGTAAAAATTATTTGATGGCACGTCTATACTTCTTTAATCATTTCTTTAGAAAAAATGGCAAGTTGATCCTTAAAGGTTCGCAACCCCCCTGTCCTAAAGCAATATCTTATATCTTACCCTTTCGAGCAATGCAAGGCAGCGGAATGTAACATAAAAAATGATCAACAAAGTAGAAGGATTTACTGAGATATTAATCATTGTATCACTAAACAATAATTTTTCGAATACTATAAAAAAAGACCTTCTTTGGATCAAAGAAATGAATAAGATAGAAAAGTTATGAATAAAATATAAATCATTAAAAAAATCTTTTAAATTCTTACATGTGTTTTTTAATGTTTTAATCTGAATTAAATCGTTCCAAAAAAGGAGAGTGCTTTAAATTTAAAAAAAAATTGTGTGTTAAGCTGTAAAAAGTAAAACTTTTAGTTTTCCACTTCTTTGAGAATAAATCCATTTATTTCTATTTGGCAGAAATAAAAGAATCAGTTATTAAAATAAAAAATTAATTTAATCTATTAGATATTTAATTTTAGAATGTAAGTAATATTTTTGGGTAAATGTTTCTCTGTCTAATTAATGACGAACATTATCATAATTGACATGACAATCAGTAACCTAATATAATATTTTCAGTTAACAAACTATTATTTGATTTCTAATAAGCACTATTTTAATTACAATAAACTTGACTATTCGAATGTCCTTTTTTTTAAAGATGAAAGTGAATTTTTCTCGTGTAAGTGAATCATAAGACCTCATATATAAATGAATCACATAATAGTTTAGGGACATAACATACAATCAAAAAACGTTAAAGTAGGACGAAATTAAAACTTACTCCAACAAATATATATTTTTATTGTTAAAGCATACCTCTTAATTGTCATACATTTAACGTTTACATTTTACATTTTACGTTTACATCTACATTTTAACGTTTTGAAACAGTTTTTATAAGTAACGAAACATCGACATTTTTATCAAATCAGCTTATAATTTGACCAACTAAAACCAGTATTGATTTTCTTAGTTTCTTTTCAATTCACAGGAATAAAAAATTCTTCAATGTAAGGTTAGTTTCCATTAAATCCAAATAAATTTGTAGAAATTAAACCCCTACGTTCGTTACTTCATTTTGTATTCAATATTCTTTACCGGCGTGTGCATTATTGCATCGATGAGAATCATAAATCGGAATAAGAACTGTATGAATTTTAAACTCCTGCTCAGCTATTAACTGGCATAATGTATAATAAATAACGAATTATAATGTGTAATAAATAACGAATTATAATGTGTAATAAATAACGAATTATAATGTATAATAATAACGAATTACAATGTATAATAAATAACGAATTTCTCTTGGAGGTTTCCCTGTCATAAGAAACACATTCTTGTTTTATTTGAGAGAGAAAAAATCAACCAGAAAGACAACTTATATACCACCATATATAGGATTTAAATGTAGGCTTCTATTATCGAAGTACCATTCGTGAGAAAGGGCCCACATTCCACTTACCATGACTCCTTAAACAGGGAATTGGTAGACAAGCTAGATCAAGTGGGATTAGAATTATCGTGGCATTTCTACATATCCTGTTATATCATAAAGGAATTTATATTAAATCTTATATAACAGTTTTAATAATTAAAATTACCTAACTAATACTTATAGCATAATAGTAATATGTACACTATAATTACATTAACCTAATCCATACCTAATATTATGCCAATGGACGAAATAATATAAATAATAGGAAACCTTAATGAAGTTTTGATGCTTGAATTTTATTATTATGTTTTACAGTCAGAGTTACGAACATTATAAAAACTTGTAATTCCAATTCCACATTTTTTTTAAAATTTATTATAAACTAAAAACCAAAAAGCATGTGAACCGATGTTCGTCAGAAACAAGCCGAATGTGTGTGTGCAGCATATCATTTAAATGATCTATTGACTAAATGTTCCATTGGCAGGATATCTGGACAATCAAATGGTTCAATAATGTCAGGAATCCAAATTTATTTAACATTTAACAACTAACTCACTCGTTTCTAGAATTTCAAATATTTTTGAAAAACATACCTGAGGTAGCCTGCTGGTTTCAAAAATAACAATAAATCTCAAATGTCACTTCTTTCCTTATAGGATTTTTTTTTATTCCTTCTCTAGCCACTGATCGGAATAAAGTACACTTTTACTAGGTGAAAGCAAGGAAATACTTTATGGAAATGAACAGCAGAATGAGTCTAGTTCGTAAAGGTGAGAAGTCTGTGAAAGAAAAGGATAAATTTGTAATTTCATCGCCTTTAATAAAATGCTTTTGATTTCAAAAATACTACCAAGCGATTTGTTGATGTTAAACTGAGAAAAGTCTTTTTTTAATTCAATTTTATTTATTTATTTATTCCCTTTTTACCAGCAAGTATTTCATTCAGAGAAGAAAAAAATGCCCTTAAAAGCATTGTTAAAAAGAAAACATGGGTTGCTACGCTTCTAAAAGAAAAATGCAATCCAGCTTTTATTTTATTTATTTATTTATTCATTTACGAAGCATCGAAATTATTTTTTGAAGAATAAAATCAAAATTTAATCATACAGTCTTTTCTTGTTTTCTAATAATAAAGATGTTTTGTTGTTGCTGTCGTTTATTTCATAAATATTTCTTTTCCTGATGCGTGCGATAAAAATGGCATAGAAAAAAAATGTGAATATTTGTATTCAGCAACTAATAGAGGACAGAGATTCTTTTCTTTTTTTCCATATCTCAATTTGATTTCAAAATGAATAATAGATTCCTTCGTAAATACTTCTTCAGAAAAATTTTATGAAAGAAATTGATATGAAAGAAATTTAATATTGTAAATGTTTCGAATCATTTATTATTATTTAACTAAATATATTTTTAAAAAAGGCAGATATGAAAATTTAATTACTTATTTTTTGAACTAAACTAACTTATTATCATTCTATGCCATTTAATAAAGATAAGAAAGAAATACAATATCTTTACTTTTGGATTATATATAGGAATTATTTATCTTGGCACAGGTTAAACAAAATCAGAATTTGTTAATTTCATGTTATGTATTTATGCTACATCATGCAGAGAACTATTGAAGATTGCCCACGATTTTATACAGAAAAGGAGAAGAAAAATCTCTTCAAAGTAGTAATTCGCATGAATCAATTTAATAATCGAATCAAAAATATTATGGAACTGAACTTTTTCAAATTCGGTAAGGTGCACAGTGCATCAAATATTAAACTGGGAAGGCACATTTCAGAAGTATCATGCGATACATGATATTACATGAACATGATTTTTATGAACATAAATTACACAGATGACTGAGCGTTTCGCATGTGTTTCAGTAATTTGTTTCAAATTAGAATGTGAAGAGAAGGAAATTATACTTATTATTTTTATTTGAATCATTTTATTTCCCATCGAAATTTCCACGCAAAAACTGTAAAATGAAATCTAAGCTTTTAAATTCAAAGAATTGCCATCATCGGAAACTTTAACTGGAAAACATTAATTACTGCATTGCAAAACATTAAAATTTAAACAATTTTTTTAAAATTTTAATTCCAGAATTTAGCAAGCATCCTGGCTTAGGGTTAACGCATCTTCTCCATGATCTCTAAGCCCCGCGTTCAAGTCCCTGTTAGGGCATGGTTGTTCTTCTGTGTACTATCTGTTAGCTGTAGGAATGTGGCCCCCAGTAAAAAGGAGTAGTGCAAGTGAAAGTGATGAATTTTTAGCTAAGTCGTACTCTTGGCTCTAGTTAGCGCTACTTCAAAAACAAGAGACACTCATTCGGCTTAAAATCCCTGACGGGTGTCAGCGGGCTTGTCTAGAGCAAGTACCATTAGTAACAACAACAATTTCCAGAATTTTAGGAATTAAATCAGGATTAACGAATTTCTATAATTAACTACGACACTTCAGCAATAATTATTATTACGATTTCCGGGTTGGAAACTGCTGATTAAAATTATTCTCAGAATGTATTTGCAAATGCTCTTAAATAAGGTCTGCATGGTTTTTAACTGTAGTATCATCTTATGAATGGCATGTTTAATGATTTCATCAGAAACTAGAGCGTCGGTACAGAACATAATTACCTTTCTATTCAGATCTTATTATCGGATCTATAATTTTTGCAAGAATTTGAATCTACAATACATGATAAACTATTTTTGACCAATTAGTCAAAAATACCTTATCATGGATAGTAGTTATCATAGATAGTTATATTTATGGTATATCCCCTTAATTTTGCAAATAAATCTTATAAAGCTATTCTTGGAAATGCTCAAGTTCTTTAAAATCACATATAGAAAAATTAGTTTATTTCACTGAAAAAAAAAATGCAAATTCAAGCAAACTTCATTTGATAAATAACTAAGGCTATTTTTCAGTCAGTGCCGATTTGGAACGAGTTTCAATAAAGATTATTATTCCGTCGAAACAGCTATCTATTGTTTCTTGGTGCGAAAGCTTTTATAGAAATAGGTAACTTAAATTAGTAATAGGATATTCTGACACATAATTCTTTCGTTATAAATAATATTGGAGGTGATGGAGGTGATTCTAACTCCATTTGTTTTAGCATGCCTAGTTTAGACAACGTGTCAAATGATAAAAAGAAAGAGGACTGTGGAGCGCCTAGTCAGTCCCTATATTTAAGGGGGTTTTCCTGAAAGGATTTTCAGACGAAATCAATTCATATTTGTGTTTGACTTAAAGATAAATCGGCAACAACTATTCACTTCCTTGAATATAATACTAACTTAAATGAAAATAAATTATATATTCGAATAAAATAAATAATTTATATATTTTACTTGTATAGCAGCAATAATTGAAATAAAATTCTAGAATTCTAGCCGAAAGTTATTTCATTCAAAGAGCTCCTTGTATTGCCCTGAAGCACGTGTAAAAACATATCATATCAATGCTGTCGCAAATAACTTCATGAATTATTGAAGTAAGTAATTACTGTTTATACGAATTGCACTGTTTTTCATACATCTATAACAAACATTTGTTTCACCAGTTGCCGTACTGTAAAGATCCAAACTGAGTAGAACAAAATCCTTTCACCCGTTCAATTGGATAGAAAAGAATTATTCGATTTGAAGTTTTATAAGAACTTGATGGGATATAAAATCCTATTTTCCACTAGGAAAGCTTCGAATTCCGAATAAATCTTTTTTTGCCTCTTACTGCTGAGAGTTTTGGTTCATTTTATAAAGGCCATTTGTCACTTTTTAAAATATAAAATAAATAGATTTTAAATGCTGTTTTATTATAGTATTAAAAACAAGGAAGTCAAAACACAAATTTTATAAACAATTATATTATTAATGTTATAAAATAAATTAGAGCAAAAATACATGAGGAAGAAATTCCATGAAAGTAAAGATATATTACAAGCGTGAATATAATGTCAATTTATTCAGGGTATTTCTATCAGAACTTTATGCTTTTCAGATTCTATTTTAACAGCCATATTTTTTCTAAAAGAAATAAAGTAAAAAATAAAAAAATATTATAAAAAGAAAAAAAATGAAAATGAAAATTTTTTCCTAGTATAGAAATTCCACTAATGCAAAATACATTATCCTTTATACTATAACATACTAAATGTATAGATTATATGTAAAATAGAATGCTAATTCTTAAAACTATAGAATTTTAATACAAAGCAATTATCTTCGAAATAAAGCGTTATAAGGTGGTTTAGAATAGAAATTTAAACTTCTAGAATGCCAATGGATTTAGTATAGTGATTTGCAATCAATTTCCGTGTATTGCTTCGACTTATAACGATTTATTTTAATCATCATGATTATCATAAGAAATGAAAACTAAAAAGGAACATTTTTTTTTCAAAAAACACTTTTATCGGAGTAAAAAATGAAAAATTAATTTTTTGTTACAAAGTTGATTAATATATTTATCGTAAAAACACGACGTGCAGAAAATATTAGAGGACTATAAAGTAATAGTGCCGTCAGAAACAACAGTATCTAAAATATTCAGTATATAAAAATTAAATTACATTTTACAATTGATTACAATGCTAATTTGCTTACAGCTTTTCTTGGTGCCTATCATGTTTTTAGGATTTAGTTTTTATCCTCCAATTTTTTTATAAAAAATTATTTCCTTTTTAATACATTGATAAAAGTGTTTTAAGTTTTTATGTCTATTATATATATATATAGTTATTATCTATATAATATTTTATATAGATATGAGGACATCTATATGAATTCCTCCACCTCCAACAAATTTTATGAACTCGTTCAAATTATTCTTTTAAACAATCTTTTGTGAAGTCGGCTCACGTTAATTTCATAGATGCTTACTCAACGTAACTACACCTTTCAATGTACATTTAACTGCCCGTTGTCCTACAGTATGTCCAGACATTATATCCCTTTACCCATTAAAAGATTTGCAATTAATTCTAAAATTAAACAACCAGCGCATTTCATGTAAATCAAATGAGGAGAATCGTACTGCACTTTGAAGCAGGTCGAAATAATTCAGTATTTAAGACCAATAATTCAGTATTAAGTCGAAAGTCAGTATTAAGCCCAAAATTTTATCTTAATTAGATTTTTCAATGGAAACTTGCATCATAACCATAAGGTAGTTCTCTGGAGCTTTTTTGACGTTCTAATTTTTTCTACGATTTATTTCTGATGTTAAAATGGATCTCATGATTTTTTTAAATGCGCATTTTAATGATTAGTTCCTATTTTATAAATGTTTTTCTATTCTCTAAATTACATTAATTTAAATATAGATTTATTTATTCGTGTCGCCCTACCCCCCAAAAAGTAAAATGCTTCTAATAAGTTTTTGTAAAAAAATCATAAGAATATGTAAAGTAGATTCTTATTAAGGCTTTTAGATGTCATCTATTCAGATCGTAAAAAGTGTTTTGATAAAAAAAATATATAAATAACTATTATTTAAAAAAAATTATCATTTTTTTTCTTGCTGATAGTAAAACATTATCATTCTAGCCTTTTGTTTTTGAGAATAACAGAACTAGATTTATTTTTTGCCCATAAATCAAAACTTGTAAAAGAAGAACTGTAAAAAAATGAATTAGTTTTTTAAAACATTATCTAAACCATTTTTTTAATGGTCAACTAAAGTTTTCAAAGTGATGTTAAGAATAAGATTGGATATATAACTATGTATATATATATTTTTTATTTTCAGAGTAGTGTATAAAACAAAAATAAAGCTATTTACCAAATTGTGCAGTATAACTCTGTTAAAATTCTTATTTATAAGTACTTACTTCTATAATTGCAGGCTTTTTCAAACAAGATTTCATAAACCTCACATCATTTCACGTGGTAAATAAATTTAAAATAATAAATTATAATTGGAGTTAGGTCGAAGAAGAAAAATCTATAAATTTCTTACACTTTTATGGCACTATCATTTATTGCATGAGCACTATAATTATTCCACAGGGAAACGTTGTAGTACATTTTAATCGAATATATCAACAAGCAATTAATCCCATATTTCTTTCAAATCGCTTAGGGGCAAAAGTTGAGAAAAACTTCCAATACAGCTCCTCCCTATTCAAATATTGAAGAACTTGGCCTTTCCCTTGCTTCCTCCGGTCTTGCAACACAAGCAAGCCCGTCTTTCCTCACTTAACCTTGCCCTTTTCTTTCCCATAAGGAATTAAAGTGGAAGAAAAATATCTAATCTTCGAAAGAAAATAGTTTCCTACATCTCGAACAAGTCTCTCTTTATACTGGAGAGAAAAAGGCACTCTTTCTTATCGGGAACATTCACTTGAAATAAAATCTAATGAGTCCAATCAGTTTATTAGTGGAATAAAGATACCACGGTGTGGGATATTGAGGGACGCATCAAGAAACCCACATTCTTTCTTCAGTCTTAAGGTATGAGTCGGTGACTACCGAAGTTTCCTTCATCTGATTATTGAATCAAACCAGTGGCTTCATAATTGAAGTTCGAAAGCATTAGGAAACTTTTTATTTATTATTTCCTGATAATCAGTCGAAATTCTGTTGTTTAGTAGTAACCTGGGAGAAAAAAATATAATAATTTATTTTATTTTTATACTCCCTGTCATTTCCTAATATGATCAGAAATAGTAAACACTACGTGAGTGGGTTTAAATGGTTTATTTTTAGAGATACGAAGTTAAAAGGATGTAACCTTTCATCATATAAGCAGTTCTCAAAATAAATAGTTAGATACCGAAACAACTGTAGAATGTTTATCATCATATATTGATAGGGTAAATGTATGATCGCATTTAAATTTCCTTTCATATTTTATGGCACTTTGACAAAGTTATTAAATATTTCTGAGAATTGTTTGTAATTCAGAAGTCCAATTTTGTTCATTCGCCCACATTTCACATTTAAATCAATAGGAGATATTAAGAAAATATCTTTCCTCCTTTTCAGGTGAGTTTTCCTGTGAAGTTTATTGGTCAGCAGCATTCGAACAGTCCAAGTCACAGATATTTTTTTTCCTGTGTTCATAAGTGATTTTTGCCTGTCAGTTCCACTTGAATTACTCTTATTGTTGAGACAGATCATTGAAGGTTTGTCTGAATTTGGGAGATGGTCCCCAAGGAAGGGATGGTTGTAAAGCAAGCCGAAGGCTATACCTGGGGCAATTTAATATATGGACGTTTTTGCCCATTCTGTTCTCTTGGAAAAGTTTGCTAGTACAGCCTCAGGACAAATCGGGCCTTTTCCAAGACAGCTGTTGGGGGGAGGGGGTGCTTCTTGTTACTATGGTAACCCAAATAGCTTGAGGCATCGATATTATTGGATGTGCTCGGATTATTCAGCAGCGCAGGGACCCGAGGGTAGTCTTCGTAATGGCTGCTGGTTTCCTTTCATCTCTCAGGGCCGCGTCTGCTAGTGCCTTTTGTTCAATGGCCCCGAGGCTCTCCAATTAAATATGTGGGTAATGAAGAAGAGGCGAAATTTTGAGACGACCCCCGGCAACAAACTAATGCTCCGACTGTTCGGATATCCGTAGGCAGCGAAACATATTACTAGAGTCGAGCCTTTCTATTTTTGCAAAAGCACCGTCTACTCTCCGCAAAAGATGAGACGCCAATCTGCTCTCGGCACATTCTCCGACTAATGGGCAAAAGTGGAAACTAATAATAAATTTATTATAAGTTCGGCGGAGAGCGACTCTGTTTGGACAGTGAATGTTTGTTTTCATTGACATCCAAAACGCGCTTTTAAAAATTACGCAAGAAGTAGACAAACGAAAAGAGAGGGAGACTTTTTATTGCTCTCTTTCTTACAAAACTCTTCGGGAACGAGTTTTCGGATGAAAATTCATATTATTTTCTATACTAAAATAAATATCTCCCAGCAGCCTCCCGTCCAACTCATAAGAGGAAAATTAATGATAGCAGAGAGGCATACTTTTCATTTTGGAAATATTTCTCATATTTTGACATGCGAAATTTACGTCACGAGTTTTGTTTGAAGGAAAAAGTGCTGTTTATTTTTCCAGAATTAAACGCACAAATAAATCCTGAGAATTTATGAAATGAAAATCTGATAACCACTCCGAGGCAAAAGTATATTGAAAAAGATGAAAACAATATCAAAGGCTAAAAAAATTTATTTTTCAATTTCGAAGATTTTATATATAAATATATATATATCTAGACAGGTAGGAAGAGAAATATAGAGAACTATTCTAAATTTTTGACCCCTAAAATAATAATGAAGAGAATATGTAAAATTATCGCAATATGAAATGAAAAGAAATTTCAAATGAATTACTTCTCAACGTAGAAGGTTGTGAATATTTAACCCTTTTCAGTAAGATTTAATTATGAAAAATTGTACAGGGAAAATGACTATTTAATTTTTATTTAAGAAAGATTGGTTTATTTTGTAATTCTTAAATATTATTAATTAAAATGATATTATTAATATGGATATAATTGTAATTTGTTAGTTCATATTCAATACTTCTCAAAAATCTAATGACTTTGGACCTAGTTTTCGCGTTTCCAACAGGCAATTTCGTCACCTTTTTTAATTGTAATTTGGGCCCATTATCTATTTTCTCCTAAGTCCATTCTTTTGATAATGTGTCTAGCATTCACTAAAATCACTAATTAGTCGCTAAGGTCGTTTTTGACTTCATGATAATATTTCACTATCATTAGTTTTGTTATCAGTATCAGTTGAATGTATACTAATTTATTCTGACTTTTCAAAATTTCTTAGATCACCTTGGTCTTCATAATGTACATTAATCATTGGTGTTTAATTCACAACATGTTTTTCCATTAATAAAAGCATATAAAATCAGACAGATGCCCACATTGAATGTTTATAAGAATGTAATCCACTGACCAACAACTATTTGGTGGTGACTTGTACTCAGACAATCTAACGGTAAATAATATGTATATTGGGATCTATGATATAAGAGTAAGTAATAAAAGTTTTTCTGAATTCAATACACTAGAAATTTTAAATCAAATTTTTTATTATATCTAACAGTAACTATAGATGCATGAAGAGTATAGCTAGTCATAGTGCTATTTGGCATGAAAAATTGACTTTACTCTTCCTTTTACCGGCAGGGGTTAATTTTAAACTCTGATTATCATTCCCTTTATAATGAACTTTTGACCAAATAACCTTTAATTGTCATCTGCCCCACAGATTCAATTTCTAATGTTAATGAAAATAATCGGGTGTTTGGAAAACACGACATAAGAAAACATATGAATTTTAATACAATGAAATTTTATGAATCATAAATTACACTTTCTTTGAAACATTTTTCATACATTTTCTAGCAAATACTTTGCTTTCTATAAGTTATGACCTTTTCTTTTAAAAAAACGTTAATTACAGTCAGGTAAAAGTTAGAATCATTAATCTCTCCATAGCAGAGATGGGAATGTAGTTATTAAATCATTACATTTTACGTCAAAATAAAAAATTAATTGTTAGGAAATGCGATAAAGACAAAAAGCTATTAACTGGTAATTTCATATAAATAGCAAATAGTTATTTAATATTATATAATGTCTTGGGTGCGTAATTTTCATTTGAAAAAATAGTTTATATTTTTTACCTTTCACTAGAAATTAGATTTAAAAAATGTAAAAGAAATTGAAAACACATTCATTAATACAAATTACACTGTGTTTTTGCATTTTTTCAACAATTTATACAATAATATAACATAACTTATCCATTTATTATTAAATGGATATAGATTATTTACCATATCCTGCTGATATGAAAAGAGGAATTTAAAAAAATTTCAGACTTAAAAAGAATTAAATTTTAAAAAGTATATTTTAAGGCAAAACTGGGAATCTTTTCCGACACACATCCATTCGTGTTTAATTTGAAAATCCTTGACATCTAAAATCAAAATAAGCTTTTTTTTCTCAATAATTTGCTGTAAAATATTCAGTTAACTTGAAGGAAAGGAATATATTCTGTAAAAGCGCTTTTAAATTTTGAGACTTTCTATTCTTAATTATAAATGGAATACAAATAAATACAAGTAATAAATTTAATAATATTAATAAATAATTACTAATTACTAATTTTATTTGTAATTACTAATTATTTATTAGCAATAGTTTGTAAAAAAGTTATCAGCTAAATTGATATTTTTTAAAGAGAAATCATACAAAGATATATAATGATAATTGATAAAGCATTTAAAATAATTAATTTTCCAGACATCTTTTTTTATTTTATCAAATATCTGGTTCAGAATATTAATAATAAAATTCTTAAAATGCAATGAATTCTTACATTAACTTTTTAATCTTTTCATGATTTTATTTCGTAAATTTATAATAAAATTTGTATGTATGATAGAAGAAATAGGAATGAAATATATGGAAAATCACACACATTTTATAATTTTTATACCTCACAATCCGTTAAGTGAGCTTTCGTTGTTGAATCGTAGATGTTCTCGCCCTTTTATTTATTATTCGTCAATAATTATTCAGAAAATTTTTCAGCAAAATTTGCAGAATAGATATCCCGGATTAAAAAAATATATATATGCAGAAGATAATCTCTTTTTTTGGCAACTAAGACAGGATTCTGTTTATTTTCTCCCATATGAAATGAAAATCAAATTCCTAGTTATATGTTTTACAATAAATTTTAAAAAAAATTATTATTTGATAAAATATATTTTTCTTGAACAATTTTAACTCAATCTTTCAAATATAAATTATAGTATAGGATTTTCTAATTACAGGTCTTCGTAAATAACCAACAAATATTTTAATCGTCCCATATTTTTAAAAACTTAAGGCTCTATTCTTAGCAAACTCTTGTCAATAATTAAAGTAATTGCCTCCTTCTAAAGCCAAATATGAAGTTTGATTCATTAGTTTCAAAATATGACGATTTTAAAGAAATTCGCCATTTTTTAAAACCTTAATACAATGAATTGTGTTATGTGGTGAATTACAATGAACAGAGTTAGTCTCATTCATTAAGACTTTGCTCATGATCATCACACGATAAAACACATAAATTATTCAGTTATGGAAAGGATTAGAAAAGATAATTTAACAAAATTTCGTAAAAGTAGCAATGATTTAATACTTGTAAATAATGAATAATTAATACTAAATTCTTGAAAATGATAAATGATATTTTTGAAATTCCTTTCGCAGTTTCATTTAAATGAAATGACTTGACTGTTCCTCACAATAGCTTTTATCTCAGGATTGTTTTATTCGGTCAATAGTTTTCTTAATTTAATTGCATTAAAAACTTAAATAAATCGCAAACAGGTCTTTATATGCAGCTATAGTGTGTGTGTGTGTGTGTGTGTGTGTGTGTGTGTGTGTGTGTGTGTGTGTGTGTGTGTGTGTGTGTGTGTGTGTGTGTGTGTGTGTGTGTGTGTGTGTGTGTGTGTGTGTGTGTGTGTGCGTGTGCGTGTGCGTGTTTTACAAGTACTCTTACTTCATTCTATAATTAATCAATGCATTTAAAGAGGTGCTTATATTTGTATAGAAGAATAGAAGTTAGAAAAAGATGATTTTGGGGAGAAAGAACAGAAAAACTTGCACAAAAAAAGTTAACTTTATTGCATATCATAAATGAAAGCAATTAAAAAAATTTTAATGAATTTTTCACACGCGTAATTTTATATTTCTTTGGATAAAACTGTATACTTTTCACTAATAAAAAGTTTAATTCGGCAAAAACAGATGATTCATTTTAATTTGTTTCTGCAAAAATTTCTAAAATAGAATGCTAGATGATTCCGGAGCTCAGAAAGAACGATTTAAAATAATAATTTTAAGAAATTGTTTATTTCGTTTGAAAAAAAAAACTAAATTAAAAAAAACACTTTTAATAAACAAAAAAAATGAAAAATATTAAAAATACTTTTGTCCAAAAAAAAATAAAAATTTTATAGAATATTTTACAGGATTACGATGAACAGATTTTTGTTTACATACTTGGAATATACTCCATTTGAAATGCAAATTTGCAATTGTAGCATTAAAAATATGCAGTTATATTAACTTATCTAGCTCATTGGATTATCAGTTACAATAATAAACTCATATATCAACATCATAACCACTTCTATCTTATAATATTTAACATCCGAGAAGTAAATATCAGATAAAATAATATTAAAACTCCACATGAATTAATCCAGTAATTGGAAAATATTTAGCAAAATAATTTTAAGGCAAATCTCATAACAAATAAGATCGTCCGTATTACTGGGAGGTTTAATATAACTATAGTTCTTCAAATAAGAGCACTCACCCCATAAAAATCTTGTTTCCAAAATAAAAAGAGTTATAAACAAATAAAAATTTGACGATAACATTTCATGACATAGGAAACACGTGCGCAAATTTATTTTTAAAAATAAAACCCAATACTTCGCACAAAGGTGTTTAATTTATACGAAGTAAACATTAAAATCGGCTCTGAAAAGGACATCATCACATCCTCGCAATACGCCTTAGCGATAGATATTATTGGAGATAATTAAACACATTATGATGACTAAATTAAAAATGTTTATCTCCCCTCAAATCTCTTACAAGACTCGATAACAGCTCCGCCACCTACAACCCATTCATTAAACCCGATCTCCGGAGATACATATTGGTGGGCGTCACACTAACTGTTCTCAAATCGAAGAATCTCCGATGAAAAGAATCGTAGATAAAAATCTGGTTCGGCAATTGTTCCATCTTCTCTACGAGTCGAAGCACGTGTTGCTCTCAATCAAGAAACGTTTACGGTCGTTCAATCGATTTCAGGGGCTAATCAGGGTGAAATTTATTAGCTCTTTTGGGTGTTGCTGGTCGTATGCAGATCACGTCTGAGAGCGAGGAACGTATTGTCCAAATCCCATTAGAAAGGGAATCTCGATTCCCCGCTGGAAGCTTGTCACGATTCCTCGTAGTGAGAGCCGCACCCCCGCACTATTATTAGATGTCCCAGCGCCCTGACCCTTGCCCCAAAAACAGGACGGAAAGGGCTCTGAACTAAGATGCCCACTAAGGGCAAAGGGGGCGGCCACAAAGTGAGCAGGAATCTAGAACAGTTCCGTGAGGGAAATGTTAATGATGGTCACTCGCCTATTGTTGTAGTGTTTTAACAACAGCAAAAATTTATTTATTTGGTGCCTGAAAGGAAAGGCGGGCACTTAAAAATGAGATAGTTCCGATTGGGATGGGAACATTTAATACTGAAAAGGCTTTTTTAAATAATGATAAATTGGATGATGGTAATCGTTTTTGTCAAGAACAAAATTCATTCCTAAGCGCGTGCCGATTTAGTTTATTATTTTTTTTATACAACAGAGTCATTTCTTACATCTAACTTACTTTCGGAGATTTTTTTCTTTCTGAAAAATATTTTAAAGATTTTAGATGCAATTAATATAAAACTACATAGATTATACAAAATGCTTTCTTTAATAAAATATTTTTAAAAAAAGAGTTGAGAAAACTAGTACTAAATTTGATTTTAAAATCACTGTTAAGATAAAAATTAAATAATCAAAAATAGTATCAGTTTTTATACAAAATCTCACAGGCATTAGCTAGAGATTGAGTATTAAAAAAAATTGCTATATCCTAAAGAAGTTTCAAATCATACCCGTTTTAATAAAAAAATCTAAATTTTCTAAGTAGTGATGAAATTCTCGTTATTATTTCAAATATTTTACACTTTTTCAATAGATTTTTATTAAGTACACCTTTTAATTCATTCCCTAGATAATATTTTAAATAATAAAGATGTCAAAATTCGTGAAAATATTTAGAAAAGAATATTAGCTGTCGTGTTTATAATAAAGGACATTTACTAAAAAATATAAAAACAAAGCATTGTAAGTTTTCTGTTTATGCTAAGAAAGACTTTCTTCAATATTTCCTCCCTTCCTTAAATTTTGCAAGTTATTTTTCTCTCTCTATCCGCTAATATCATAGCTCAATTTCTTAATTTTCAATTACTGGGAATTATTTTCTCTTCGTTTCCTACAGTTTCATATAATTCTTCAATTAACAAGAATCTGTTGATACGAATATTTTTTCAGCCGATTAACTTGAAGAAACATGCTATAAAGATTTTTATTTATTAATATTTGTCCTAACGCTACTTGTACGTTCATTGTTAAATGTCACAGTGTTAGCGAAAAGTTAAGGCATGACAAGGATTAAAAAATTTGCAACAATATTTAATAATACAGAAACTCATAATGAAGCTAATCCAAAATAAATATAATAAATAATAATACTTATATGATAAAGGATTTGAAATGAAACTTTACACTAAACGTTGAACAACATAAGTTGAAACAATAATAACTGCTTCTTTATCATATCACTAGTTGAAACAATTATAACTGCCTCTTTATCATAGCACTAGTTGAAACAATAATAACTGCTTCTTTATCATATCACTAGTTGAAACAATAATAACTGCTTCTTTATCATATCACTAGTTGAAACAATAATAACTACTTCTTTATCATATCACTTGCAATTTCAAGTTTTAAGCTTGATTCGTATGTCTCTAATTACCTTACTGGGCATCGTAAAAGCAAAGAATTTACAAAATAAATAACGATTTCAGAACATAAAAGTATAAGCTTTAAAATAAGAGAGTAAAACATTTTTCAGAATGTAATTTAAACCCATTTTTTAAAATGGGTTTCCATCTTAAGCGAATACCTTAAAATAAATGTCTATCTAATGTCATCTGGAGAATTAGAATTTCTCATATAGTAAAGGAGATGTAAAAATAGGTTTACATTGAGAACATTTTGCATCTGTGTTTCTGAGGAGAGGGGAGGAGAGGGATATTTCTGAAATATGAGATGGAGATCTGATAAAGATATGACAGCCATCCTTTGCCTTTGCTAAAACATTGATGGCAAATAGAGAAAGAAAAATGTCATACTATACTCCTAGAGACACTTACCTTTGCTTTGCAACAGTGTAAGAGATTAGAACTGATATGAAGGAATTGGGTAAGACATAACTTAACTGGTGTTTGCTGAATTAAATGAAAAAAAAAACATAATAAATTCCTTTGGCGCCTGAAAAAAGAAAAACATTTCTGATTAGAAACTTTAACCCTTTATCTACTAAATTATGTTGCCATCAATTTTTCAACTTCATTTTTGCACCAGTAATTAAGTTTCCTAGCAGAATAATCCCAGAGAACCCAAAAGGAAATTTTTAATTAATAGAAATATATCAATAAATTAAATTATTAATTAAATATTTTTCATTCCTACTTTTAGCTTACATTAACTTCTTGTTATCTGGGATTACATTTTTTAACTTAAACTAAAACTAATAAAACTGAAACTAAAACTAATAGTTGTTTAATGTAGAGGGAAGTTGCATAAAATTTTATCTGAAATGGCAATTATCAGCTATTTAAATAGTAAAATGTTTTGAAGAAATTAATAATTGCAACTATATTATAGATTCAAATATTGAACTGCAAAGAATGAAACAGATATTCAGCTTATGAGGAACAAAAATAGAAAAAAAAATTCATTTTTATACAGTTTATGTAGTAAACAATGCAATGAAAAAGACTAAAATATAATTTCATAATATAAATAAAATATATATTTCAATACAAAATGAAATATTATTTAAAATGCTAGTAATTTTATAAACTTGAAATATAAGAAAGTTTACAGTAACACTTGTTCGAAATTTCTTTCTGCGGAAATTTAGAAAGACACCCGTGAAACGAATTCATCTGACACATAAGGTTACATTGTCGGTGCAAGACTTACATGGCATTATAAAGTTTATCAAATATGCTCTATTTTTAGATTCTTTCTTAGAGTTTATATTCTAAATAATCACCAAAGGTGTAATCTATGGTCTTACATCTGGCGAACAGGAGGGACATTTACAGGGAACTCCGTTTCCAGTGATGTTATTTTCAAAGCAGATCATGCAGAAAAGTAAATAGATGAAAAAATTTTCTAACTGAAGCCTCATCATGTAGTAACGCCGTTTTTGACAAATCCCAGAACAAAAAAGAATCCACCAAATAATTAAATAACTCAGATAAAATAATTATATCTTTAACAGATGCCAAAGCATCATCGAAAAAGAATGAGTCAATTAAATTACTCTTCCTTATTCCCTTACTAAATATTCACAAGTCAAAAAGCTTGGTATCTATTCGGTCCATTGTTTCGAGATTTTTATGATCGATAAACGATTATTGTTTGTCATTAGTTTCCTCTCAAAGACATTTTCTCAGTAAAAATAAATAAACAACTATATTATATTTCTTCCACTCGGAAAATTCTTAATCTAATTTTGGCATTTTGATTGAGATATATTTATTTTTAATTTATTTTTAATTTCAGGAACTAGACGAAAACTGTTCAGGCAGTAGACTTTTCTTCAAATTTTAGTTCTGCCTATTAATAATCTAAAGCATATTTCGATAAATCATTTCCTCAATCGATTTCATTTGAAAAACTTAAAGATTGTAAATGTTGATTTCTTTTATTTGTTTCTCAAAAAATAAAAGTTCAAAAATTTATAAATTAAATTTTATAATATTATAATAGTTTTTTTTTTCATGCAAACCATTTGACAACCCTATTAAATGCAAAATGGAATTAAAATTCTTTTTTAATTAAACGTTTGCCTTCAATTTTTAGAAATTAAATTATTTTGGGCTAAGAATAGGGGCAAATTGTTTTACTTTAATTAAAATAAAATAACCTGCAGTATTACCAGTGAATATATTAAAATGTTTTTACTTTTAGTGTTCAATGATAAGTATACTTTTTACAGTTTGATCTGAATGTCCTTTCTACGCATATTTACCATTCTTAATTTTATTCCCCTTGCTATCAAAATGTTGAGATTTTCTTTTTTTTCTTTTTTTTTTAAATCTTAGAAGATCAGTTTATTATAATAAATTCAATGTTTATATCCTATAGAGGATTTTATATAATGACAAGAAAATAAAGAATATTAAATTTGGTTTCAGTAAACAACAAAGAAAATTAGCAAAAATAATAATTCATATTATATATATATATATATATATATATATATATATATGCATCAGTGATATTGTTCTATTGCTAAGAAATTGGAAGAATCTACACTTAATTAACGTTAATGCACATTTTAATTTCCATACTATCACTTAAGAATGTTCTTCAGACCACGATGTCTAGTTATTTATATTGATTATTGTTCAAAAGTTCATAACTCGGTCGGTTTTAATCGCAATAATAAATTTATTTTTGTTTACGGTTTGTTAATTTTTTTGTTAAAGTATGAAGGATATTTTTATAGATATGATAAATCTGACAGGAGATTTGTTTAAAATTTAGATTTCATAACTTGTTCAATACTACTTCCATTGACTCTAACAACGTAAAATATACTCTTTACTTTATTAAATACACTTTTTCCTGTTTATGTTAAGAGTTTGGAGAATAATTATTGGGCAACAATAAACGAATTAATTCCCTCTTCCCTAAATATGCGGAATTAATCAGTTAGTACTTCATCAGTTTAATGTTAAATTATTTGGAATATTAATTGATTAAAAAATGAGAATCCATTTTTTTATCTAGTAAATAATTAATTGCTGTTATTTTTTTTTTCAAAAGTTTTATGAGTTTTTCTTGTTTATAAAGAGAGAGAGAGAAATAATTCAAAATTATTCAATCGTCGGTTTTTTTTATGGTATAAAACTCAGATTTCGCCACCTTGCGTTAATGATAGGGTTAGGATCATGCAACTCAATCAAAGATGATATCTTTTTTTTAATTGGAAAAAAATCAACTTTAGTTTGATTGTATGGGTTTAAAAAAAAATACCAATACTTATTATAAAAAAGTGAATTTAAATCAGTTTTAGTATCAGTTTAAAGTCAAAATAATCACAAGAAATAATTAAATCTGTAATTAAACCATATTTTGATATTTTATATGTGTGTTGTTTTTTGTTTTATTTTTTTAATCTTTCCCTCCTCCCCAAAACAAATTTCCTAGTATTCTCAATATTATTTATCCGATGGAAATTTCGTGTTTTAGTGGGAGGGGGAGCACATTCACCTTGAATGCGAGCATCTCAATCAGGATGTGGTGATCTACCTTCTTTACGGACGTGACGAGCTTTATCTTATCCACAAACGGTCAATCAAAAGGCGCAAGAACAATAACTGAGATGAAGGAGGGGAAAAAATAAAGACCGGTTCAAAACAACCCTACCGTTTTTGTTTTTGTTCTTTTTCTGCTTTTTTTTAGTGTGTATGTTTGGGGTTATTCTCTTTTCTATCCCGTAGGGTTACTACTGAGAAATAAAGAAAAGAATGTCTCAACCTATTTATAAACGCCCTGCGAAAATACTTTAAAATTAGTGTCTTTGTGTTTGGCTGAAGAGCTTCGTATTTCTGATCTGAAGAAAAGGGGATGGGGATGGGGGGATTGAAAAGAAAAATGTTAAAAATGTTATGAAGGTGTGTGTGTGTGTGTGTGTGTGTGTGTTTTGGGGGGGGGGTCATAGTTCCTGAGTTTCGAATTTAATTCTGATGACTCTTTGCATCAAACCCATTTTTGAGAAATCGTATTACACTTGTCTTTTTTATCCCTTATATTTTTAGGATTTTTTTATTATTGAATGATTTTTTTAATATCTAGTATTATAATATAAATTTTTTTGTCATTTATTAGGACTTGCGCTTAAAACTTACACTTGAAACATGCATACAATATAAAGTCCCAAATTTTCCTAAGAGTTGCCTGAAAGACTACGAACTTAAAATAAAGTAAATTTCTTAGATATATTACATTGATTTCTGATTTGCCATGATTATGTATCAAGTTGTAAAAAAGTGCAACATATACACACAAAATATTACTAAAATTTTGTAGGACTTTTTTTGTATAAAAATCAGTGAAAAACAAAATATCCCTTATAGTAATGAGGTAGTTATAGTCGACTTTAAAAAAAGTTTATATTAGTTTTTTTTTTCGAGATATATTTATTTTTAAAATTGACATTCACTTTCTTAGCTGAAATTCTTGATTCATTAATTCTACATCAAACAATGTTCCCTTTCACCCTTTCCTGTTATTCTGAATAAATTAAAAAAAATTTTTAATACATTTTTTACTTGGAAATAGAATAGGATTTAATAAAATAATGTTAATTACAAAAGTAGAATTTTTTAGATGAATTTTAACTGGAAAATTAGATTCGAAGTTGATTTTTGAATTGTTCCTGGTAAGCATTTTCAACGATCGAAAATAAGATTTTTTTGTTGTTGTTACTTGCCCTGGACAAGCCTCCTGCTGATACAGCAGCAGATTTAAGCCAAAAGGAGCATCTCCTGTTTTTGAAGCAGCGCCAACTAGGGCCAAGAGTACGACTTAGCTACACACTCACCACATTTGCTTGCACAGACCCTTTTCACAGTGGGGCGCATTCACACATATCACAGATAGCACACAGAAGAACAACCATGACCGAACCGGGACTCGAACCTGGGACTCCCGAACACGAGGAAAACGCGCTACCTCTGTGCCAGAAAGCCCTCGCGAATTTTTTTTTAATAATATAATTTTAATAATATAGATTGATTTATATCGTCTGAAAAATAAGTAATTTTTCCAGGCGCAGTCGTTTTTATTTTTCTTTTGCCGATATTATGCCATATATTTACTCAACGTCATTAATAAAATACATTCACCACTATATTGTTTAATGTATTTAACTAAAACAGAAAGAGAAGAAAGAAATGAATAAAACAATTACTATTGTTCTGATTCTGAATTTTATATGGCGTTCGTCGTTTGAAGAAAACATTATACAACTTTTCTGTTATTCTGTTCACTGCTAACCAGAAAAGCCACTGTCCTTACAAATTGAATCATCACCTCAATAAAGATTAGCATACCAGTGCATGAAAGCAGGAATAAATTTAATCTGACTTATTGCAAGCGTCAGAGCAAGCCATTCAGGAGTACCCCATATTCTGCATTTCACTTCTAGCGACACACTTTCTTTACGTTCTTCCATACGTGAAGTCACGTATTTGAAAAATGCTAAAAAAATCTAAGAAAGATTGTTACATCTTAATTATAAGCTTTCACTTCCTTCCTCGATCGCTCATTGTGCTGTGATTTATATTTGCATCATTAATATATGTTTTTTTAAAAATTTCAATCAATTTTGAATAAGTAAATTATTAATTTGAAAAATTATATATCACTCATTTTTAGTATGAAGACAGAAATTGTTTTAGTCAATTTTTTTTATAAATTTTCGATATTCTTAATTAATTAATTGATTGATTTTAATTAGATTCAGAGTTAAATTTTTGAATTATTTTTCTTCACTTCCTTAACACAAATTTCTATTGTGGAGAAAGATTAATTCATATTTGCCCCGATATCAGTTTTCTTGTCTTATTCCATTAATTTAATTATTCATTTAAAAATCTCACTAATATTTATTTTTGACACAAAAATTTATTTAAAAATTAAATTTAAATAAAATTTATGAACTAATTTTTAATTAATTAATCATATATATCTTTATTCAATTATTTAAAGAATTTGATTCTTTTTAGATACTTGATAAGAGTATTTTTTTCAGTGATTTAAGACCTGGACAATTTATTATAGATTTTTTTAAGGATAGTTTTCAATTCATCATGTATATTTTGATTATTATCAATAATGGGTTTATAAATTAGAATTATTATAATTTAACTTTTTATGTCCCAAGATTTATGTTCCATTCATTCTCTGTATCTCAATATTCATGTTTTTGATCATAGAGTATTAGATAGTTAAGAAAAGGATTATATCAAAGTATTGGAGGTTTTTTAAATCTATTTTGGAATCTAATTTGAGGAGATTTTTTTTCTCCTCATTTTTACATTTTAGGAAGTTTTGCTAATATATTGATATAAATTTTGAATACATTCATATTACACATTTTTTATTGATATATATTTATATTTTCAATACATATGTTTGTTAATTTTAGGTTTTACAAATCAATTCTTTCTTTGTATTCCTGATAGCGCATGTTTCACAAATGACTGCTTTCAGAAGCCGAGAACTTACAAATATGTTACGGAGCGTTGGCTTTGAATTCTTTTTCATAAAATAAGAGCATATTTTTGGTTTTCGAATAATTTCAGAGCAATATTTTTTAACACACTTTTTTTTATTCGTGCTTTAGAAAGTACTTTTTAAATTTTAATTTATTCTATTGTTTAGTATTTATTTGATAGTATTTTTAAGTAATATGAATCAAGAACATTTTTTTCTTTGAAATTTAACACCAACTGACGCCGCTGCATGGAATCAAAATCTAATTGAATCAATTGGTTAAACGATATTTAAATTTCAAAAATATGTAATATATCATTGTCACCGAGAACATGTAAGTATACAAAATTTTAAAACTTTGAAAGTTCTGGAAGTAAATGGAGAAGCTATTTAAACTTTTTATAATTACAAACAAATGAAGTCAAATAAGATATAAAACACTTTCTTTACAAATTGCTTTTATCAATGCATTCTAAAAAATAAAACACTTTTTATCAAAAAAAGTGGAGGTCAAAACAAAGATATCATTTCTTATTAATTCTTTCATACAAGCGTTCTTTTACAAAATATTTACTATTTTATAGTTTTTAATCAATATTTTTTTTCTAAAATCACAGTATAAAAAAACATAAACCTTCTTCGTAAATTAAACACAGTAAATAACAATTAGGTCGGTTGTTATTAAGATTACAACCATATTCTAAGAAATCATTTAAATTTCGATTATGAAGAAAATTAATTATCTTTTATTAATATTCTGAAATGAATGCTCTAAATCGCGCATTATCTACATACTTAATACTATGTGGAGCAGCAGATATTATAGTTCTTATGAATAATCTTCATATTCATAGGATAAGTATTTTAATTATTATCTTCTCAAATTATTCTTAATTCCGTAATTTAAAGCATTTTTAACCAAAAATATGGATGTCAAACCAAAACTGTAAAATCTGAGATTCTATAGAAATATTTTAAGATAATTGGATATTTGTTCGTATTTATTATACATTTTATATCCAAATAATAAATGTAAAGAATTTAATAAAGCATCCAAAGAATTTCGGAAATTTCATCCTCCCGTTTTCATAATTTGATCTTTGATAACTACAATATTATTTCCTACTTTTTAGTCTTTAATATGTATCATAATTTACAATTATTAATATTATAGAATCTAAAAATTGATATTTTTCGAATTAGTTTCTAGATGGTAACACCTCTAGCATCACCAATTTTGTAAAAAAATTAAGATATTAGTTAATAATTAAGAACTCTTAAATTATTTAAATCATTAAGAATCAATAAGCATACAAGCACCTGCGTACTCTAGCACCTACATAATGAAGTGAATGAGAAAAGAACTTTTTAAAAAATTCTATCCCTACAAACCAAAAACATGTGAAGTCAAGTGAAAGTGTTTAATAAAAGATGTACAAAAAAAGTTTGCTGATAGAGAAAAAATGTGGCATTTTTCTACAAGATTAGAACAGGAGTTATCTTCTGATAAGAAATCAAGAATTTCTCGCATTCCTTTATAATGCTCACGTCGTTTACAAGGTCTTCGCAACTCTTTCTTTCTTTCTTTTATCATTTCAATCATCAAAGAGAAAAGTGTCATGGTTACCAAAAAGAAATTTCTAGTTTCAAGAGCATTCTGATTTCGGAAACATTTTTCAAGATATTATTAATAATATTAAACGAAAAACTGGCTAAAAAAAGTGGTATGAAAATTTTAGCAATGCCAATATTTTTACAACATCTTCATTCGGGCATACCTAATCTGATATTCAGGCTAAGAGTTATAAGAAATCTAATTCCACTTCTTAAAATAAGAGTTTTGATGAATTCACAAGAAAGTGCCCTTCAAAAAAACATTATTTTCATACGTTTAGATTTACCATTGAGTCCCCGATTTTTGTATTCTATTATTGGCAATAAAGCAAGATTCATTCAGGCAATACATTCAGGCTAAGAGTTATATGAAATCTGATTCCTCTACTTAAAATAAGAATTTTGATGAATTACAAGAAAGTGTCCGTCAAAAAAATTATTTTCATCCGTTTGGATCTGCCATTGAGTCTCCTATTTTTGTTTTCTATTATTGGCAATAATAAAATATATCAAACATGGACGATATATTAGGAGAAGTTATTAGAACTATCTTCAGGGTGATTAAGATATTACATAGGTTAGAAGCTCAAAAAAAATTGAAATCTTGTTGCCTTAACGGTTATACTAACAGAGAGGCAGATGAATAAATATGTAGTGAAACAGCTTCTGTACAGTCTTTAAGTAAAATTCTAATTACCACTGTTTTATCGGACAAAAATCGGTCACAAATTTTGTTCTTCTGGTAGCTTGTAGAAGTTCCTTTTGATGCAAATACAAAAATAAATAAATAAATAAAAATTAGGCATGTAAAAGGAGTAAATCTAATAGTTTAATGGTATAAAACTTCTGCCAGTCCATAAAGCTGCAGATGAACTACTGATACAGCAGTTGCACTGCCCATAACAAAAGTCATTCCGAGCCGCGTTAGCACAACACTTATGCCTCTAAAACTTTTGCAAAAGTATTTTATAGTAGAAATAAAAAAAAGACATTATTTAATTAAGTAGAATCTAATTTAATTCGTGGTAAATTAACGGTGGAAACCGGTTAGCATAATCTCTCCACTAGTTAATTGAAAGGTTTAATGCTTGGTTATTTATTAGCCTGCGGGATTCCACTTTCATCCTTGAAGGCTTACTTCCAGTCTTGCTAACTAAGGGAAAGTGAAATTTCATCATGTTCAAGAATCACGTTGGGTGAGAAGAGATTGAGAGCACTTTTGAGGTATCATAAAAGAACAGTAAAAATGTTCTGAAGATAGGGAGTCATTCGTGATATCCCGAGGGTCTGACCCGCGGGCACAAGTACACTGACGGGACATTATTATTATTATCAGAGAAGGCAAGCTCGTGCTTTTCAGAGCTGACCCGGAGCTGTTTTGTTCTCACTGGAAATGGGATCAAGATGGGTTCTTTAGCATATCAAAAGGAGATCTGCATTTGGAATGATCTCTTCCGTTTATTAGAATAGCGGAAAAAGTGAAGTAGCTTTACTAAGTCTTGATTAATCCTCCAGCTCAATTTGTCACGTTCTCTAGTGTTTCAGACTTCACTCGCTTTTTGAAACTTGATAAATCAGATTTGCTTGCATTCTAGGTTGAGCCCCGAAGGAGATCAAGTCCATCAAACTAAATGTGCCTTTATCTAAAATGAAGTTGCGCATTTAAAAAATGGAACGGAAGATTAGTATTGCCGATGGAGCGATAAAATACTATGTTGATCAAGATTCCTCGGCGTAAACAAAAGGCGAAAAGTGAATTAGCAAATATTTGGTCAGATAAATACAAGTCGTGAGGTAGAAAATAGCAATCATTAATTTTTATTACTGACATAAAAAAATAACTATACTAATGCAAATATAAATTTAAAAGAGAGAAATTAGCTTTTCAACATTATTAAAATTTCACAAGCTTATTTCTTAAGAACAATTACCAGAATTGTGATATCAGTTCTACGAAAAGTGTTAATTTTTAAGCGATCTAACTTTTGGGAATTTCATTTTAGTTCCTTATTTATTTATTTTGTAATTTACTGATAGCTTTTATTGCATAGTTTTACAAATATATAAGTATAGATACATATTAATGAAATGATATGAAATAAAAACTTAATAAAACAATACGCTTTCAAAATTTTAAATGACAATTTTTACTTCCCAATCTTATCCTTAATCTTTTTTTTAAAAAAAAGAAATCAGATTTGTTATTGAAAGTTTTTACTTAACTTTGCATGTTTCTGGTTTGTAAGGATGCACTTTTTAAATTTCTTTTTTTCATTCACTTCCTGATGTAAGTGCTAAGAATTTCGAAGAAAAAAAATATTTTTACTGGATCTTAATAACAATAGAATATTTTTAACATTTTAGGTATCTTAACAATCGATTTTTGAAAAAATTTATTTAAAAATCGTTTATACAGAGATAATGCCATCTAGAAATAAATCTCAGATATATTAGTTTTTAGATTCCATCATATGTATAATAACGAATTGTGAACACATTAAAAACTAAGCAGAAAATCAAAAAAAAATTATAACCACCGTTTTATAAGCATAGTAAAAAGTAGGAAATAATATTTTTTAATCAAAAATAAAATAATTTTATAAAGAAATTCGGACAAAAAGCACAAAGGGCGATTATAAAAGAGAATTCTTTTTATCTTCATTGAAAGTTAAAATATATAAGGAATGTTACTAAATTCTACCTTACACCGAGGGTTGTTGTTGTTTTTTTTAATTTCTGGCTTTTATAGTTTTGTTATGATATGGGATCAGGAAATTATCTTATTTCCTGATCTCATTCCACTTTTTCTATTTAATTAATTCAACACGAATTCTAAATTTACTGAATCGGTTAAAAGCCGATAAGTTCCTTCACTCCGATTTAAGGGATAAAATATTGCTGACTTAAATAATGTTCTTAAAATATCCCTATGATTCCCTTGCCAATGATTGATACGAGGTAAATTAAATGCATCGATGTTTTTGTCAACTTTAAGTAAATGAATATATTTATAAATGTATTCAAATATTTATAAATATTTCTATAAACTAATATATGTAATAAAAAGTAACTTTCATAGAAAGAATATGGATTAAAATGGATTTTTTTATTAAATATGAGAGAACCGTTGAATTTTATATGCAAGAAAGAAGCAACCAACATTCATTTTAAGCATGTTAAATATTGAAAGAAAAACTTTTTGCTTAATTTCGCCTGAGTAAAATCAATAAATCATGATAAGGAATTTAAGAGAGCGGAGGTTATCATTTAATGGTGCGGGAGGATAATAATGATTGCACTTATTCATTAAATTATGAGGGATTTAATTTCAGCTATATATATATATATATAATTTTTATTTGATCAATAAACTAATTATTTGAATATATGAAAAGTAAACCCTTACATTTTATGTTCATATTTGAATAATAAATAAAGCAAAATATTTTTCTCGTCCTTTTTCTCCTTATTCTATTTGAAAAAAAAAATGAAATAATGGTACTAATATTTAAGCCTATCAGCGCTCTGCTCTTCACCCAGACTGACCCATCTAAGTATCCTGTGTGTCCCTTCCTTGCTGCTAAGCGAAAGTACTTTTAGTTTAAACGATTTTGTCTGATTGATACTATAATCAGAGTAGAAGTTCACTATATCCCCTCCCCCTGCTTTCTGTATCAATAACAGACAGAAAGATTGACATTGAAAATCCTTGTTGTCTCTTTCAAATAATGTGATATCTCTTTTTAGCATTAAAAAATATTTTAAAGATAGAAATAAGCCACTGTAAATTGGGATAAATTAGCCTTATTTCTTCTTTCTTTCAACTGCTGTGTAAAACCAGTTGTATATATACTTCAAAAGTCACGTAAATTATTAATCTCGATCCCTAATTTTACATTAGATAGAAATATAATAATTTAAGAAACCTTTTATTTGTTCGACAATTTTTTTTAAAAAGAAAGATACAGTGTGCTATCACAGTTCCTAGGAAAAAGTGGTAATTTTGGAAAATGTGTTAAAGTCAGGCGGAATCTCTAAAAAAATAAGGAAAAAGAAAAAAAAAAGGAATTAAAACACTTAACATATAAGTATTAACTTTTTATTTCAAAAAAAGTTATAAAAAATATTCAAAAGAAAAAAGTTTGAATCCTTAAAATTCAGCTTATCAACGAAACACTTGACACTCGTTTTCTTTACTACAACTTACTACAACAAACATTCCAAACTTTAGTTTTGAAGAACCCCACCACCTATCTCCAGTCACGTTGACCTTCAGCATTTCAACATGTTCGTCAGATATGTTATATAAAGAACTAGATTAATCTTTCATTATCTGTGGTCATTCCTGTGATTATTCTTTCATATGTAAGCCCTGCACCACCTAATTGTAATTGCTGTAGAACTTGGAATGGATTCACCATCAACGGCAAAATTGTGGAATCAGTCTCCCCAAAGAATCTAAGAAATCTTTTCCGGTGCCCTAAAAATCAGGAACATCAAAAGGCAGTTCTAAATCTGCACAAGCAAAAATTTGTTAGATTACAACATTTTTTTCATCATTGCTCAATAAAATCTGGCGCTCAGGATTATTCATCTGACTTAATATCAGTAATAATTCGACTGATCTTATCACTTTCAAATGCTTTTCTAATGATAATTTTTACGATTTTATATACTGGAAATAAAAGTCAGTTTACCTTAATATTTGCTCGAAATTACTTTCTTTGATTGAAATACAGAAATGCACCAGCTTTTCTTGTATATTATGCAACAGTGCTGCCAAAATATTTACATGCTATAATAAAATGTTTTTCTTATATTCATTAATTCTCCTTTCTAAATTGTATTTTTAAAGGAATTTCAAAGGCAGCAATCTAGTGTAGTGAACAGAGGTACCTCAAAGGGATTTCCTTATCTAATGACAGAACTTCCAGATGTATTTGTGACAAAGATATCTGGCTTAAAAGATATGTGTATTAGAGTACTACAACCAATTTCTTGATAAATCCCTTATTGAAAGAAACTTTACCAAATAATCAAATAATGACCCAACATTTGACAACTAAAATTTAATGCTGCCATTTCTTTTCCTTCTTGAAAAAGCAAAATAACAAAATAATGCAGTGTGTTTCAGATATATCATAAGCATGAATTAGCTTATTTTAGACAGTATTAATATCCCGTGTACAAGTAACCGAAAATTTGTTTTGGGAAGCAGCTCGTGATTTTAAACTTTTCCCTGATTCCCACTCCGAACTTGCTGAGACATTGTTAAAGGAAAGACTTAATGCGAATTAACTCCATTAGTTATTGTTCTCTAAGTTGTTAGTTAAGTTTCTACTAAGTTGTTGTTGTTGAATTCTTTTTGAATCCATTAAGATTTCCAGTATAAAGTAAATATAATAATGAGTGACTGGCTAATTTCTTATACAATCCCTGAATTTAGAAATTGTTTGTTACAACAGATATTTTAATGCAAAAATTCGTATATATCATACATTTATTATTTTAATGTTTTTTTAACTAAGTTATGTGACTAAATTAAACACTAAATAATTTTTTATTAAACCATAATTTATTCCAAATGCAATAGGTTTCTTTTTCCTTTTAGTCCAAGATTATTTTTAATTTTTTAAATTTTTTTTAATTATTGAACATTTAAGAAAAAAATTATACCAGATTACTCAAAACTTATATGTTAGAACAGTGTAAGCTAAAAAAATTCTGTTTTAGAATTTTGGAAGTTTTTCCCTTTAAAATATTGATTAAAGCTGCCTTTGTAAAACAAAAAAAAAGACAAGGAAAAAACAAAAAAATGAAGGAAAGAAAAAAATTCTGTGGGATTTTTCCTTCGCGTATTGAATGAAAGTTAAATTATTTTTAAATTCTGAGGCACAAGTAAATCAGTTAATATCGGAAACCTTTGGATCGATTATGTATCCCGTTACATCGTAATTGAAAACTTCGAATCGATTTTTTGGATTCTGACTTCAGTAAGATCTCTTCTTTACATTTTTTCCCCTTTACACCGGAGGAGAAAAATCATTTCACTGTAACATATATTTTAATATTTTAAGTATTTTAGACATAAATTAATTAATTTCTCAAAATTAATAAAGAAACGTTTAACGTGAAGTTCGCATCAAGCAAATGTTTTAAATCTTTTAATTACTTGTCTAATAGTATTCTTATTTTGTTTGCATTTGTCATTCTTTTGGGTCCGCGATGTTTTTGTTTATTATATGCCTTATAGATGCATATTTCTTAATAATAACCAGGATGTAAGGTATAAAACAATAACTTTAATGCAAATATAACATTTGCAGTAAAGCCAGAAAGTCTTTTGTAATAATGTAATAAGATTTACAATTATTCAAAAATTTGTTTATCTAAATTTTAATATTTTTTGTAGACTGTGACTCGTAGGAGAAACTTCATTTTATTAAAGAAATCTGTTTGCAATCAAGAACTACTATTACTACTTTTGCTAGTAACAATAATTACACTTTTTGCTAGTTTTCTTGAAAGCTGTAATAATCTATACTTAATAACTGTAATAAATTGAAAATAAATTTCTATAAATACTTTTGATTAAAGTGTCCTTTAAAAATGCATACTTATTGCAAAACATTACTATACCAGCTATTTGAAAAGTATAATCGTGCATGAAAATATATGATATTAGACATTTTTTTTATTCTCATTCTCTTATGCAAAGTATACAAAGAAGAAAAATTATAATCGTCAATTCTAGAATTTCTTAAATTTCCACATTTTAGACCTATTTATATCTAAAAAACACATTTTTTGATAAATTGTTTCTGTGAACACAATAACTCAAAAACACACTTATCTAATCTTAGTATCAAATTTTAAAATTATTACAAAATATGTATGAGGTAATTCTGACTGCCCATATAAACGTGTATACTAAAATCCAAAAGCACAAAGATTTAGAGAGGTTCCATCATACAGTTTTATGTTTTATCAAATGCGTTAAAAAATAGACTTAAACTGCGAAAGTGATTACTATCAGAATGTCTATACATTTACTATCAAATAAATTCGATAACTCAAATATGTAGTGACATATATAAATTAAATTACGTTCGTGTTGTGATTGAAATTTTGGAACTGCATTAAAATTTGGGTCCAATTGGTAGAAAGGAAGATGTCAAAATCCACACTCGGTTCTTTTCCTTACAAAAAATGCAGTGTGTTGCATTATTAAATCAGGAAGTAAGGGTTTGACTGCTGGACTTCGCCATGACCTTCGAGACTTTCTGCCTTCTTCCCCACCTACCGCTTTACCCTCAGAGAGTGCATACTCTCTGGAGAAATTCATTCCTTCCAGAGAAAAATTATTAAAAATTCAGTTTCTTTTAGAAAGAATGAAATAATTTAGAAAACACTGTACAAATTTCACATTAGCTTTTACTAATTATCAATAACCTTGAACTATTTTTTAATTCCAACCTAAGCACTTTTTTTTCCTTCAAATTTTACATTAAAATTCAATGAGAATAAATGCCTTTTTTTATTTTCGCATGAAAGGAATATGGAAAATTTCCTTAGAGGTTGAATGGAATAAATATAATGATAATTAAGTGTTAATTAATCATATACTATAATACATCTTAAACGATTCCATGCGCTTTAATTAACATTTCAAAAACTATGATCAACGCCTAAAACCAGAAAAGTTACCAGTTTCAAAATTTTTTGAATACATCTTTTCAGGTATGAAACCTCATATTCCGAGTGAGGTAGCAAAATCCTTTCATATACTTATTTCAAGAATCCAAGATTTTCAGTTATATCTGAACGAGTAAAATATTTTTTAAAAAATTTAGTCAATTCCTATTAAAGTCAAAGCAGAAAATTTTTATTTCAGTTACTTTTCATTAAATAATTACAATTGTCGTTGTTGTTTTAGACTTCCACTTTACAACGGAAGGAAGGGCGAAGTAGCTTTACAAAGTACGGACCACTGAGCACCCGAGGGCAGAAGTCTGACTTCCAGCTCACACACGTCACAAAACCTTTTTACGAGGCGAACTTCATTCATGCATTTCATTCATTCATCCACAGATTGTAACTTAGATCTGGAACAGAGAGCGATCAGCTCTGACCCAGTACCCACAGGGGTATTACTCTCGACATGGAAGACTTTGTGACCAGGACAGTTTTAGATTCCATATCACACAAACACACACAAACTTCAGTTGACGGGTTCAATCCTGCAGCATAAAGGATGCGAATCCAACGCAATACCAACTAGGCTATCCCGGTTTAATAATTACACTGACTATGAATAATGAATCAAAAAATTATACTAGCTTTGAATTTTCAATTCCAATTGAGGATTCACCACCAATTGAGGCAATGCAAAATGCGTGAATTTTCTACGCCAGTTGGGGTAACGCAGTATGCATTAGAAAAATTTAATTTTCTTTATTCTGCATTATTTTAATTCGAAATTGCTTCAAAATGAATCCGAAAAATCAATTAATTAACAATGTTTACTTTTAAATGCATCAAACATTATGAAAATAAATAAATTCGTTTGAAATAATCGGTCGAAAACATGTTAAGCCTAACCTCATTAACTTTGGGGAAAAACCAAACAAAATGAAACTCATTACTTATTGGACTTTATGGAATTTAAGATTTTTGGAGGAAAGTTAGTTTTAATTAATTAATAAAAATTAAAGAATTAATATTTCAAAAAAACTGTATTAACATCAAATGTCATCCACTACAAGTTTTAAAAAAGATTTCATTGAACTTCAGTGGATGAATAAAAAGTATTTTAATAACGACTGAAAATTTGAACAAGTATATATATATATATATATATAGGGAGAATGTGAGCTGATAGTAGTAATTGGAAAAGCAAATTGCTTCTATTTTGTAGAGAGAGAAAGACTGCTGAAAACTCTTATGATTCCAAACAGTACCGACATAATTCTACAAAAATAATTATTATCTTTCAATAATTATTTGGGATTTACTTGTTTTAACTTCACGTCTTATTAAACAAAATGAGCATTATGCTTGTTTTGCTTCTGTTTTAAAGTAACGTTTTTGATTATAAATGTATCAACAAATTATATAAAAATAGATGATAATCCTCTTACAGTTTTAATAAATTGTACATAAAAAAGAGGGATTTTATCTAAACCTTGACAGTTACGACTTATTAGTGTGAATTTATGCTCTCACATGTCATAATTAAGTAAATCAGCCAGCTCATTAACTCGCTACTTCTTGCTCCACTTAAAATATGACACAATATAATTTAGCAACAAACCTTTTTAGACACTTAAGATATTCCATGTTTCCTTTCAGTGACCTGGCAGTTTGTATTTGAAAGCGAAATTCGTTGTTTCGCTTCAGTTTTTTCATAGTTTCTTTGTAATTTCGGATCCGAATCTCCTCGGAGTGTTATTTATTGAACTGGGACACGATGTCTTTGGTATATTAATTCCTTCGAGGTATTACATCAAAATCTAAAAAGGAAAATTTTGAATAAAAAGTAACATTTTTGTGATATTAAATTTAAGAAAATAAGGTTACAAACTTTTCAATCTCTTGCATAATTTAAATTCTTTTTTTTTATCATGTCAGAACACGATGTTTTTAGGATGAGGTTTTTGGCATCAACAAAACTCCATGGGCGAAAAATAAAAATTTTATTATCTGTACAAGCATCTTAAAAAAACAGCTTTTAGTAACGTGTTGCCATTGCATTTACAAAAGCTCTGATTTAAAAAAAATAAGAAATTACTACAGCAAATAAAGCCTAGAAAAATGTAATTTTGAGCACGTGATTATATGAAAGGAAATAAATAGGAAAAGTGATATTTTTTTAAACAAAGTTTTTTTTTATCGTTTGTAGTACTAAAGTTACTAATTCAATGAAACAATTAAAATGAATAAAAATATAATTTAACTTGCACGAGCACGTGGAGCTTGGTCGTTCAATAAATTATATATATATATATATATATATATATATATATATATATATATATATAAAATTGTGCCTGATGTTAATAACGATTGGAGAAAAATTTATCTCATTATTTGAATTGAGTTGTAATAAATACAAAAATAAATTACTATGGGGAGGATATTTCAAATATAAAATCAACAATACAACTGAATTTCTACTAAAGTATTTTTCACTAATTTAGTGACTACTATTATTATCCTCGCGCATAACTAATTTAAAATCAGGGGGAATTTCAACGATTGTTATTACATTATTATTTCGTAGAAATGAAAAAAATTAATTCTAAGTTTAATAATATAAAATAACTTTTTTTCATCTCAAAATAACGTAAAAGAAAAGAATTTGGGAATTTATAGACATTTCATTTTTACCGTTAATCCTATCGAAGAATTTCAAAATATCTGTTGCAAATATTAATTTCTAACAGCTTTTATCCTTTTCATTCTCCTCTTAATCTTCCTGCTCATGTGGCATATGGGCATCCAATTATTATTTATCAGACATATGAGAAGAAATTAAATCGAGCAGCTATAATTCAATACAAAGATTACACATAATGCCCAAACACCCCAAATATTCTATGGATATTTGATTTAATCTGTAAGACAGTACATTCCTATAAAGAGAAGATGTTATCTCATTAGGAAATAAAAACAGCCAAACAATTAAAGGGCCAATTAAATTATACTAATAAACAATTACATTCCTCATTAGGGATGACTTCGTTTATTTTCTTGTTTCATTTCCAATGAATGCAATTACGGAGGATTTTCATTAAACTGATTACACCAGAAAAAAATAACATGACTTTTTATAACAAGAACTAGAATTACATGCCATTTCAGTTCATTCCAAGTGAAAATAAAAAAAATAAATGCAGAGCTACATCTTACTTACGTTGCAGTGTTACACCTTACTTACGTTACAATATTACTTATTACTTACGTTCCCGTCTGCTAATAACGATTTTCGTTCATCCCTTCAGTCTCCCAAAGCATTTTTACCCATATACACTTTTTCCCGTGATTTCAAATTTTTCCAGCTAACACCGCTATTCCTCTAACCCCTTGAAAAAATGTAAAAGAGGAGTAATATTGTGATTCATCATAAATTTTTACATTGAAGGTTATGAAATTATTTTGCAGACTGTAGAGAGCTATTCGAAACCACAAAATACTGACTATTTGCAAAAAAAAAAAAAAAATGTCTATCGTGGTTATAATTTATTCAATAAAAATTGTTAATTTAAATTTTAAAGTTAAAAACTCATATCAAAATATTTATCCTCGATTATTCTTAAAAAATAAGAAGCATGCAACTTCTTTATAAAAATACTTAACTTTGTATTTTTGTGTATCATTAATAACTAAGTAATTATAGGTATGCTCAAGTTACTAATCTGAAATTTTCTAACCGGAATATTTCCACACAACTTTTTTTAAAAAATTATGAAGAAAAAAATTACAGGAATCAACTTCTTTATTAATGTGCTTCATTTTAAATTGCGAGTATTTTATTTTTAACTAAGTAACTAGAAGTATGCTTAAGACCTCCTTATCGGTTATTTATAAAATAGATGAGCTTCTTTATCGGTTCATTTAAGTGCTTCGCAGTATTCCGTATTAATTTGTGAAATGCCCCTTTATCTTGCTAGATTTCGATTCCATCAGGAACTTGGTTACACGATTTCTGGTTGAACCCTTTCGCGAAAATTTGGAGTCCTGTTCGTGCGATACCAAATCGTGCGCTCGATATCATCTGTAGTTTCTGGGTGGGTGAGGCAAACCACCTGGAGCATTGGCCCAAGGATAGCTGCAAAAACAAACGTTGCACTACAGACCGGAACCAAACGCATTCACTCACTCACAACATGTTGTTAAAGTTAAATAATGTGTCTGCCTATCTAAGTTTTCTTCCCCCCGCCTTAGAAAAAACTTTACCCGGAAATTTAAGTGTAATCTCGATATCATTTGTTGTCAAAAAATTCGTCTTTATAATTCTTCTGTAGTGCATAAATTTATGTGTGTATTTTTCTTAGGTGTAAAAATATTTCGCGTAAATTTAGACTTATACTTATTAACAAATGAAATTCTTTGTTTACATTGTTATTTCGACAAGATAAACTACAATCATCATTCGTTAATTATATATTGGTGAGAATTGCCATCAGATGCAATATATTCTAAAAATCAACATTGATTTTGGTCTATGAGGACGGTATTGACATCATTTCAAAAACTGTTTCCGCATTAAAAGATGCTTTTCTTTCTTTACAGCCCGATGTTAATAACATAGGATTTATCATAAATACCAAAAAGACCAAATATATGCCTGTACTAAGTACGGAAATCTACCATAAATCCCATCTAGAAATTGGTTCTTACAAAATATTAGGTTGTCCAAAATGTTACTTATCTTGGTTCTATATTTACTGATGACAATAGCATAGTCAAGGAGATTCAAGTTCGTCTAGTGAATGCAAATAAAGCCTTTTATGAACTAAAATGACTGTTTAATCTTCACTGATATCAAGAAATACTAAATGTTTACTATAAAAATTTTAATTAGATCAATACTTACCTTTGGCTTAGAGACATGGACTCTGACCAGAGCAGGAGAATATAAAATAGTCATTTTCGAAAGAAAAATTCTGCGAACCATTCTTGGTGGATAGAAATCAACAATGTCTGGAAAAGAAGATATAACTCTGAGCTATATAAAATCTATAGAGAGCCAGATATTATAAAATTCCAAAATGAACTGGGCGGCTCATATATTTAGAATGAATGAGGATTTCATATATTTTTTTAAAATTATTTTCATATATTTTTTTAAAATTATTAAAATTATTTACATAAACTTCTAACAATTAGGAAAAAGGGTAGTGCCAAAATGAGATGGATGGAGTCAGTGGAGACAGGCTCCCTGGCTATCTAGGTAAGAAACTGGCGAACAAGTGTCAGAAAAATTGCGGTAGAACAGAATTCAGGGGAAGGCTCTGGTTCATCTTGCGCTGTCTAGCAAATGTGATGAAGATACTTTTTGGAAAGACGCATTAGGGTATCATTTTCTGTGTTGATACTTTTTCAGTATATGTTTTAATACATGATACACTTTTATATTTTTCAAATTTCAGATAAAGAAACTATAAAGAGATATTAATATTATTCTCAAAATAAACCAATCTCAAGTTTTTTATGAATCCCTGAATTTTGGACCTCCCTGAATTAAAAGGAAAAGAAAATAAGCCTTCCTTTGGGACATGTTTGGTGGTAAAAGACAGTCCGTATGCAGATTTTTCACCAAAATTTTCGATTATATATATATAT
>JAOUZG010016587.1:15578649-15599027 GCA_026289955.1 Argiope argentata | reverse complement strand
TATATATATAATGAAAAAGTATTTAAATTATTTGATTGAAGCAGATAGAAGAGCCGTGGCCGAAATCATGGAGAAGACAGGTTGAATTTTTAAGTTCTTTTTATTCCATCACGGGAGCAGGCATTATTTACAAGCGAAGGCGACGTGCACAAGACACAACGGCACAACACAGAACTGACAGAAAAGCGAAGTGCACTAAAAAGGGGCCGGGAAATCATTATCCCTGCTCTTAAATACCAAGACTTTGATAGGGATAAATACTTTTATAGAGCTTATAAACGTGGATTTCAGTGGGGATTTCCAATTCTCACATATAAGAGGTAAGGGAAACACAGGGATATTTTCAAAAGTATTTTGTTTAGGTCAGCAATTTTCATCTCTCCCACGGAGTGTGAGAAAGTAACAGGCGTTTAGCTGTTTCAGTAATTTTACACAGCTTCTGTTGAATTGATTAATTAGAGCAAGTGAAATGGATAAGGAAGTAAGAGAATATTTTAGAATATTATTATGGGCTAATTAAGATAAAGTTTGGAAATTAATTAGGATTAAAATTAAGAGTTTAAAAATTAATCATTACAATTCCCCCCCCCCCCACCGCAAGACGTGGAAGTGTACCAGGGTCCTTGGGCACACAACCATACCTTACAGTGGCGTCTGAGGGGGAGTTTCATATTTAACAGTATATTGAAAGTTATACCTAAGTTTAAATACATATTAATATTGATAGTCAAGTGCTTTTTCATTATATATATATATATATATATATATATATATATATATATATATATATATATATATATATATAAACAAAATATTTTAAATATACAAAAAATGATACATTTATTAGTAAAATAATTCCCTAGAAAGATTTTTCAGAACTTTTCAGTATATTTCGTATGAATATTTTATAATAAGTACTATGGAATGCATTACAAAGAAACGGAAATAAAATGTTCACATTAAATTCCTTCTCCTCTCCCCCCGAAAAAAACTAATAACAAGCTCGTTATTCATAACTTCTTGGCCCGGTATTAACATCTAAATTATGTTTGTGTCTGAGAACTTATTAGCAGCCAGGTGCCGAAGAAGTGATTTGAGGCTTCAAGTACTATACTGTCGACAATTTGGCACCTCTCAAAGAACTCAGATAATTAAGTGTCAGATAAGTCATTTGCGTTCCTTTTGCTCAGGATTTTCCCCGGAGGTCGAAGGAAACGCGGGACAAAACTGGTAAGTGTGTGTAGCGTCAACTGTTGTCGAAAGAATGCCAACAATTTATGGATTTTTACGATCATCGCATTTTCGATTAAATCGAATTTACGCTTGAATTAAGTTTTCAATTGAAGACTTCTTGACAATGCCCTGTTTTTTAATGGATATGATTGAGAAATATACTTCCAAATCAGTTATTTTTTTACAATCGTGCTGTATTATTTTTTGCATCTGTGTGTTAGCCTTTCAGCTTATGGTTGTATCTAACATTGTAGTTTATAATGCTTACCTTTGTTTAACCCTTTTTAAGGCTGTGGTAATTATCTTACCACCACCTTAAAATATTTTGAAAATAATGTAGCTCTAAAACTAACTAGAAACGGACAAAAGTGTCATGTTCAACATCAGTGTTACTTTGTGTTCAGTTCCTTGTTATGTTGTTTCATCAGAATAATTTGAAATGATTCATTTGGTAATTTACATGAAATCTGGTTTTTCTACCACTTATTTCATGTGTAATTAATAAATTTTACATTGTGAAATAACTAATAATAAATAGTTTTACAAAAATCATATTTACTTGTGAAATTATTTATATTTCATATTTTTCTATTGAATAAGTTAGTAAAATGTCATTGCTAGTTTGGGACGGTGGAAAATATGTAGTTTCCACCCCTGTAATAAACTACAAACACAACAACAAAATTTTAACAAAAATAATTTTTTTGATCATAAATGAGCTTCTTTTTTCCAAATATAACGTAAAATGAAAATTTTGAAAGAAAACAGCTTGTGCCCGTTAAAGGGTTAAAATAATTCAAAATAGCAACTTTCAAAAGAGTTATATTTAAGAAAGAATAATAGATTTTCTATAGTTTTTATCCTTAATGATTTTAACATTATGTGATTGCTTAAAAAATTAATGACTGTTGTTATATTATTACATTTTTGGTAAAATCGCTTACATTTTATGATATTTTTGATTAACAATTCGGCATTAATTAACTCTTTTGTGTAAACCTGCAATTTATGTTCACACATTTTTTTAATGTAAGCTAATTTACAAGCTATACAAAAATACGAGTAAAATATTTAAATTTTCAATAATCGTTAAAATATTGTCTGTAAAAAATTAGTACTACTTAGAAAAGGAAAACCATTTTGGTTAAACCATCTTATACACAAAAAAGAGGTAGATCAAGGTCAAAGCTTAGGTGGATTGACTGCCTGTAAAAAAAAACTAGAAAACTATTAGAGTGAAAAATTAGAAAACCTTAACTCCATGGCAAGTGTCATAAGTACCAACAATAACATATTTGTATACGATACCGAGAAATCATAAAAGCTTAACTCTTTCCACATGTAAACGCGCAGCGACAAGGCATAGAAGTTTTTGACTCCTAACAATATTTGTACGATATTGAGCAATTATAGTTGCAGTACTGGAAAATGCCAATATAATTCTGAAATGTATCGATACTTTCAGAAGGAGGAAATTGGAAATTTATATTTATATGCTAAATACCATGATCATGATGTTATATGCTTTGACTCTATTTCCCATCTATACTCTGATACTTCCAGAATTCGTATTCTTGAACTGCTCTTGAAAGAGAATGGTTTATGAAAAAAAGAACTGAAATTGTCTGCATGATGCACTGCAGATTTTATTGATACATTTAAAAAAAAGTAGTGCTGCCTGCTCAGCATTTTATGAATCAGCAAATAAAAGACACACCGGAGTGTTTAATGCAACTTAATAGTGATGGTCGTTAATTGAGCTGCAAGAATTTCATTCAATTCTGCTATTAGCTGACACTCTCCCTATATATAAATATATATCTTGTTTAAATTTTCAAACGTTAATAAAATACTTTTTATTCATCCCATTTTTTAAAACTTTTAGTGCATGGCATTTGGTGTTAATACAGTTTGTTCAAACAATAATGCATTAGTTTTTTATTAATTAATTGAAAACTAACTTTCTTGCCAAAAATCCTCATTTCCCCACTGTCCAATAAGTAACGAATTCAGTTTGTGTTTTCCCTACGCCGGTCAGATTAGGTTTAACATGTTTTTGGCCAATTATTTCAAAAGATTCTGTTTATTTTCTTACTGTTTAAAGCATTTAAAATTAAACATTGTTAATTAATCGATTTTTCGGGTTCATCTGGAAATATTTTTGAATTAAAATAATACATAAAAAAGAAAATTAAAAATTTCTAATCTGTATTGCGTTACCCTAACTAGTGTAGAAAATTCACACATTTTGGTGGATGAAATTTAAACATAGCATAATTTTTTGATCAATTATTTATAGTAATTGCAATTATTAGACTGGGATAGGATGGCTGGTATGACAATGGATTCACACCCCTTGGGCTGCGAGTTCAGATCTGCCTGTAGAAGACACTCCGTGTGTCTGAGTGATGGACGTTAAATCTGCCCTGGTCACAAAGTCATACATGTTGAGAGTAATACCACTGGGGGTACTGTGTTAGAGGTGATCGTTCTTTGTTTCAGATCTAAATTACGATCTGTGGATGAATGAATGAGATACATGAATGAAGTCCGCCCCTTAAAAAAGGTTTGTGATGTGTGTGAGGTAGAAGTTAGATTTCTGCCTTCGGGTTCTTTGAGTTTCTTACTCTCCGAAGCTCCCCTCCCCGGGGCACCTCGTAATTGGGGATGAGTTGCTTCCGGTATGGTGGTTGGATCTCACCAACCCGGTGGGTATACTAATAGGTGTAGGCTAGAGTCCTCCCATCGTTGACGGGACGTACTTCCTTCGGGGAGGTTTATACTGTGGACGGTGATGGCCATTAGGACTCAACCACAGTTCCCGCTAATTACTGTTGCGGCGGTCCGGTCATTCAGTTCTTATAGTTAATCTGTGTGCCTTTGTGGCGGATCGGAGAGTTCTTAGAGAGAATTACCTTCAGAAGCTACTGCTCCCCTCCTTCTCTTGTAAAGCTACACATGAGAACAACAACAATTGTAATTATTTAATAAAAAATAACTAAAATAAAAATTTTCTTTGTTGAATTTAGTAGGAATTCACTTAAATTTATTTTTTATATATGTTACTTGTTTTGGATTCCATTGAGCATTTTGGTGCAGGGTAAAAATTAAGACGAAGGACGATAGAGTACGAGAAGGAGTCAGTTAAACATTAATTCCGTTTTGTATTGTTCTGTGTTGTGCTTGCCTTCTTCCCGTGATGGAATAAAACAAACTAAAAATTCAACATGTCTTTTCCATCTTTTTGGCCACAACTCTGCTATCTGCTTTCAACAAATAATGTAATAGCTTTACATTATTTATAGATCAGAAAAATATTAATCCAGCACATGTAATTTTTTTTAAAAGAAAAAAAAAACACAAGGGGATTTCTTTCGAAATTCATTTTCCAGGAAGTATTCTTCTTCACAACTTATTTCCATTTTTATTTATTTATTTCATATTTTTCGATTTGATCAAAAATAAGAAGTTTTGCTTACTTATAACAATTGCAAACGGTAAGTTTTGTTCCGGGCGTTCAATTCTTATTTGAAAAAACATTTTAAAAAATGAAATTCCAGGATGTCGATTACCTGGCCAGTGACAAGTTTTGATGACTGAATTGGTTAACCTTTCCAAAGAACACGCTCAGAATTCCTTCTTTCTCGATTCCTGCACACATCAAAAATAGGACCAGTTTGAAAAACGTCAGAGATAGAAAAATTTGAACTCTTTCGCTCTATCATATTGTTTCCAAGAAAAGGTTAAATCTTTAATTACTCGCTAGAAATCTCCAATAAGTGCATGTTGGAGAATCATGAGCAAATGATTAACAGTCTTTGTCTCAAGCTGAAAGATCATTAATCAATTAACTATCAAGCTAGAAATTAAACCCATCTGAGGCTCAGTAAAGGGAAGGAAAGAATCAAGCATTTTATGTGTTTTACCAAAACTTAAAATGTATGGTAGAACCGACTCTCGAAATATGATGGGAGGTCATAAATAATTCTGAAGATTGCATAGTGTTGCGTAAAAAGTATGAAAGGGATAGGATTTTTTTTATACATTGTATTTAGATGAAACATTTCTGCAACATACTAATTTTCATTTCCAATTAAATATTTTTTTTCCAAAAGCTTCCTAAGAAAAGTAGATGTAAAATCTCTTAAATTAGTTCAGTAATTGGAAACGGAAATAGAAATAAAGGCCTGTTTTTCAAAGTTCAATGACTATTCGCCTTTCGTCGCACTACCATTGCAAAACTCTTTCTTGCAGAAAAAGTTGGATTGCCATTTCTTAAGAAAAATCTACGAACTTTTTTTTAGTTTTTTAGTCCACTTTGATTTCTAGCTCGAATTCTTATTAATAATCCGACAGTAAACTAACATTTGTTTTGGAAAGAAATTTAAAGTGTAAGGAGAAGGAGAATTCTATGAAATAATTAGTAACTAAAAGGGCTTGCTGCTGATTAATTATACCTTTAGTAAATTATTATCAATAAATGTTTTCACTCATTTCATCATTACTAGATCAAACTTTAATCGGGATTCGAGAAAAATAAGAAATTTAAATTCGTAAAACAACAACAAAAAAATTCATATAGATTTTTGATAGAAATTTCCATTATAAAAAGAATTTAAAACAAATATACTAATAAAATTTGCAAACAAACACACAAACCAATGGCCTTTAAAAAAAAGAGTATAAAAATCTAGCGAAATCTTTATGTATTTAATTTCACAACCACAATATCTATGTAAAATAAACTTTTACTTTAGAAAACATATGATACCTCAATTGATTGTAAATACATTTTATAAATATAATATTATGTATTTACTGTAGCTTCCACTTTATTCATATCAAACAGTTTGGAATGTATTAAAATAACTTTCTCCAAGACTTTTTCTTTCACTAATGTCGAAGTAAACAATGATAGAAAACAATGATTTATCACTTCATATTCAAATCTAAAATTTCAGACTACAAATAACAGGAATTAATTATATCAATATTAGCAGTATACGTCTTCTATTGCGTTTAGTTTTAATTTAGTATCAAATGCAAATGTTTTTTTTTAATTCAATCAATCAATTCAATGGTTTCCAACCTAAAAAAATTTTCTGAAATTCACACTGATTAGAATTTGACTATGAAATTTATATTCTATGCAATTAAATTGGGATTTTATTTGAAGAGTGGAGTTACGTGAAGGAAAACAACATTTCACCGAAAATAGCAGTTTATAATATTCTCAGAAATAGTATACTAAGTATGAAATGTCTAGAAACGAAAATAAATTAAATAATATGCATCAATAATTAGAAATTTCTATCGTCGTTTCTATGTTTCAAATCACGGCCATGACTGATACAACATAAAATCTCAAAATTCCCTCATTCCCACCGATATACCATCATAATAAGAAATTATCCAGAGTCAAAACTTTGATTAAAAAGAAAAAAATGGTACTAGAAATTTCTTGGCAGCTAACATTCTGGTATTAAAAAAATGAAACGTTTTCTCTACATATTTAGAATATTAATCTAACTTTAAAAATTTGTTTCATCTGGAAAGAAAAAAGGGAAATTATACATTCAATCTTCACTTTTTCTTTCTTTTAAAATGTTCAGTTTAATTTTTTTAAATTATTTTTGTTTATGTGGAAAGATTGAAACTATGATTTTAAGTGCTATTTAACCATGATAATATTTAAATTCATTGGAATATAATTAATCAAAAATTCGATTCGTTTAAATCAAATATGTCTCTCAAAATTTTTTATATTGATATTAGAGCGACAACACAGCAAATTCAGTTGAATACATTAAAATTGATTTGTTGCATTTAAATAAGTGAGTAATAAAAGAAAAAATTTGACATATGTAAATAACTTAAAGGCACGCACAAAACAAAAAAATGATGAAGAAAATGTCTTATAAATTATAAAACCGAATTACTCGAAAATTGAATCTCTCCAGGTAAGATTTTAAACATTCACAAAAAAATATTGACCAGAAAAGTTGAAACCCGGAATTCAGTTATTTTTGAATTTTTTAAAAATTTAATTAAACAATAGTAACAAAAATTCTTTGTTCAATGATTCTGAAATGCGGTTCTTTTATGTGTTTACGAAATTCACGAAAAATATGCCAGTGTTTTTAAAGTTTTTATAACGAACTGTGAATAGTGTGACTTTTACTGCAACCACATTGGCATTAGCAGAAATCCCATTTATAAACACTTTTTAAAAATTTAGATTAACCAAAATGTTAGATTTTTAACATCTTTTGTGTCATTATTTTAAAACCAAAGTAAGAACTAATATTCAGTTTCAATAAATAAAGATTATAAAAATAAAATATCTTACTATGTCCTTTGCAAATTAACTTGCATTATTTTTATAAATTCTAAAAAGGGAATGAATTTATTTAAACATCTCCACCTCAACAACAACAAAAAAAGAATCTAAAAACAACTTCTGAATGAGCTTTCTGTGGAATTTGAAAAATGAATCAATTTTATTAACAGGAATATGAATTTATATCAACAGTTTACTATTTATTGCATCGGTTGTTCTAAACATATATTATATTGTGTATTATCTTCATCATTTTATTATACGTGAGTAAATTGTTTTTCAAAATAAGAGCAACAAAATCTAGTGTTACAAGCAACGCATTCTGAATATCAAAGAATGCTTCAATTAAAACTTGTTTTTCTCAGAATTTTTTTCAATTTATTTCTCTGTTGCATGATGCTTGAAAGTTAAATCCCACCTCCCTTACAAACTGAGCTCTTGGTATATTGTAATGTTAACATCCAGATAACTTCATTGGTTAAAATTGCCCAGCGGAACAAATTATTCAAGCCAACCCCTGCACTTTTTATTCCATTAGAGGCAAATTGTTTAGGCGTTGCTCTGAAAATTGATCCCGCTGCAAACTTCACAATACCTTCTCATTTAAGTTTCTTTGTTCAGATTTGACAAAAATTTAAGCGTCCCATTCATTCTGTTGTTAACATCGACTCACAAGGAATAGTGTTCCTAAAGAAAAGCTCTGGGCAGGGCTCTGAACACACTAGGCGTGTCTCGTCTTACAGAAGCTTTGAAGTGATCAGGTTAGAAAAAAAAAAGTTAAGGTCAGAAATCTAGAAAGTAAATACAAAATCAAAGAGCTATACCGGATTTCTAGAGTAAAGAAAGAAAACTGAACTGATATCCCATTTTTTTTCTCACCCCGAAACAAAATGTAAGCTTAGAATATGCCATTTTATATAACGTCAAAGTTGGAGATTCTTGCACGTATTTAGATCTTAGTTTAAATTCAATGTTTTAGAGCAGCCTTATCATTAATTAAAGATAATACTATAACGTGATATTCCACAAGCAAATACGATTTTTTGATGATTGAATTTTTTAAAGAAAACTTTATGAAAACTGTATTAAAATGTCTACGTGCTTAATTTTGTCGTAAACTGCTACAACCCTTTATATATCCATAAATAATTTAATTATGATGTCATTATGATACAATTTTTCAAACATTTGTTGAGATGAATACAAAAAGTGGACAATACCTTCAGAATAGAAATAAGCTCAACTCTTTAAAATTTGTTCTTATGAGATATGAAGAAATAAACGAAATATCTCATAATATTTATCGTATAAAATTAAGTATATTTTAGATAAAAAGAAAGGTTAATGTCCAGTTCTGACAACTTAAGGATTTCAAAAATTCAACTGAAAAAGAAAAAAACTAAAAATAGGGTTCTGTCTCTAAATAAATACCTTTTTTAAAATTAAAATAAATATTAAGATTTAAAAGAACTTCGATAATTACATTGAAAAAAATTTTAAATTTCATTAACTTTCATTCGAAACACACAGAATGGGGTTTTACGTTGTTTTTTTTAATATTATTATTTATTTATTTACTATAGTACAAGTTTCAATGGTTAATTTGTTTCATAGAGATTAAAAATGAAAGTCTGATTTATTTTATGAAATTGCAACTATAAGTTTTACATTTTTTAATTAATTATTTCCTGCATTAGTTTTTGATTAAAATGTTTATTCACAAAAATTAAGAAAAATATAAAATGATAAGTGCTCTAATTTTTATAGAAAAAAAAAGCTTCAAACTTTATTGACTCTGTATACTGAATAGAAATGTTCAAAGAAAATGTGTATAAATTATGAAGTCAAATAAAAAAGAGAAGAAAAAAATAATACGGAGTCTGTCGTTGCAAGGTGACACGTTTCCTAAACCTGGTTTTCTGTGTTTACTTAGCATAAATGCTAAAACAAATAGAGCAGTTGCTAAACTAGGCGTTGTATGGGGAAACGTGGGGAAAATTCTTGACATCTAAGAATTCTTTGAGAAGCAAAAAAAATAGCTGATCCTTTTTGAAAAACCGTATTACTATGTCAAAAATATTGTTAAATAATTTGGTTAGCGAAGGTGTTTTTTTTAACATATGTTCCATTGGGTTTGGCTGATATGTATAGTACAGTATACTATGCATGAATACATACGTATTTTAATTGTTAATACGATATTAAAAGTCTCGATATTTTTTGAAAGATCACATTTTTTAAAGAACTGGACAGGAGATGAAGTCATGTACCATTTTAGAAAAAAAATTTTAAACTTGAATTGGTTTGAGTTTTGCAAACTGCAATTATTTTTATTGTCATCAATAAGATTTCAATAAAACAAAAGTTATAAATATTGTTTCTCTATTGGAGAGTAGTTAATTTTAGAGTGCCAAAATTGTTTCAACATGTTAAAAAAATTTTTAACTAATTTTAAAATTTGAATTAATAAAAGAGAAAGGAAATGGAAGTCACCCCAATGATCATAAAATGAATAAATGGACCATTTTCAAGAAATTACAAAGTTTATTATTTGTTATATATTTATATTATTTGTTATATATTTTTATTATTTGTTATATAATTTGTTTATATATTTTGAGTGTAAACTATTTTTTGTTTTCTCTATATATTTGAAGTTTATTCAAAAGACCATAACTCGTTTCAGTTATTCAAACTGGAATTTTATTGTAACTTGCACATACTTCATATCAGCATATCTTTCCTTAATCGCAAATGTCAAGAAAATGATACGATATAGTTCTTTTCTTCTTATGGAGGAGGGTTTAAGAGGAAAGAGAATGAATCTAATAAAAATAATTAACTATATTTTCGAATTTATCATTATTGTAATAAACATAAGTTAAAATCAATCTAATTTCTTTCGCCAAGATTAATAGAATCAGCACAAGAAAACAAATGTATAGAAAATAATACCTGAAGAGCAATGAGCATATTAGTTGCTCCATTCCCAATTATTTAATATATTCTATTCCAAAACGATTTTTTAATTCATCATTTATATAACATAAAGTCGTTTTCTACATTGTTATGTATACTTACAAAAGTTGCACAATTTTTTAAACTATAAAAATACAAATTTCAAAACGATAATAATAAATATTTCAAGTCAGTAAAATTTTCCAAATTGTAAATCTTCACTACATATTCTGCACTTTTTTTTTTTTTTTTGCTCTATAACCCTTAAATGAAATTTAAATGCTACAAAAGGGAATTTTTTTCACTTTGCATGGTTTTCCAATTCTATGAAATAAAATCTACTAAACTTATCTTTTAAAATATAACATTTTATTTATTTTGTATACATACGAAAAAATATTGTAAAATATCAGAATTCTATAACGATAAATATTTAATTCGACATTAATTATAATAACATATACTAATTATTTTCTTAATAAATCAGTTTGAAATTTTTAAGGTTTGATTCTTTGACCTTATTATTCGGATTAATCTAACTTTTATATTCATTTATATATTTTTAATAAAGATTTTCTACATTTCCTTCCACACATTCTCATTCCTAAAAAAGATATTTTGTTTGTTCAGAGTTGCCATTTATAAGAGACATTTTCTGAAATTTTCCCAAACAATATTTGCATTCTGTTTTGCCTCCTTTAAAAGAAAAAAATCTTTCATAATATTTTGAAGAAAAGGATTGTTATGCGGTGGTTTCAACTCTAACTCTTTTAAGCTGGCACCAGTTATCTTAATCAATCATTTGCGTTATTGATTAAGATATCAGGTGTTTTTCAACAACTTACTTGTGTTTTTAGTGTTGTCAAAAAATAAGTACAGTTTTTTTTACATTTTCGTTGAAATTCAATAAATTTAGAAACAAATTCTTAAATCTTTTTGCGTTCGCAACTATTCAATATACAGCTGTCTTCATATTCGCAATAATTCAACTAATTTCAGGAATGGATTTTTACAAAACAGGAATGAAGTCTTACTTTTTTTACTAAACTCAAATATTTTTATATTCACACATTTGTTGAAATTCACTTTAAATCAAGCCATGGAACGATTAAGCTTTATTGGCCCTTTCTTTCTCCCGAATGCTTTGTAACAAATTCCTTATAATGGTGTGTATCTGGTATTTTATATAAATTAAGTTTGTAGCTTACAAGTAAATTAAAAGGTGATCCATCCATTCTGCGTACGCAGTATATCTCATTCTAAAAGAAAAAAGAAACTGGAGCACAATATGCATGAATTTGAATACAAACTTTCATATTCAATACCCCCAGTAATTGCCTATTAATAAATGAATTAGTTTAATCGCTATGCTGTAGGACGATATCATTTCCATTTTCTACAGTACACTCTCCAAGAAATACTCATTTCTATTCTACGCATAACTCCAACACTATCTTCAGTCAATTCCCGTTAATCCAAGGTTTCGGTTTTAGAGAGTGAAGGGCCGCCAAGTTGGCGATCTAATTCTGATGGGAAGCAACCCTGGTCGCCGCGCGTGTTCTGGCATGGTGCCGGCAAGTGGCCGGAGGGCGTTCAGTGCAAGCTGCTGCCTATAGCTAGGTTTGTCCGGTCCTTCCATTCAGAGCCATTTGTTCGTTAAGGAGAAGAGATGAGGACGCCCCAGGCAAAGTTCTGATTAGTGCCTCTGGTTCCCCCTAACCCTTATACAGAGGCCGCCGAGCTATGTATTTATGCGTCTGTATTCACAGACAAGCACCGAGTTTCCAAACCTGTATATTTAACCGACGGGTTCCGCAGGGGTGCTCTGACCGGAATTATGGAATATTTAGGCATGTTTTGGGGTAAAAAAAATAATACTTTAGCATGGCAGGTGTTTAAAAGAGGCAGAAGACAGAATTGCTTTTAAGGGAAATAATAACCACGAGTCGGAGGAAATACTTTATTACTTTTTACCCTTTTTTTCAACAAAAACTTTTGAATCATGTTTTTAACTTTTCTCCCTTTTATTGCATAATTATAAGATTTAAGTGTACAAGCATTCTCAATAGTTGTCTTTTTTGCTTGAAGTAGATTTCTCAACTGTTTGTCTTTTAAAAACTAAACTAGAGAGAGGGGGAAAACCTTAACGTTTTATGGTAATTGTAGAGTACATTTAACTCAAAACAAATCAAAAAGTGAAAGCGTATCCGACACCTTTAAATGTCTCAAATCTTCATTACTTTCTTTGAATAAGTTCCACACATAGCACAGAAAAAAGAAAGTTTTCTATTTTTAACAATATTGACTAAAGTAGCATTACAGAGTTTTATTAATGCCTTATTTACAGATTCAGGCTCTTTAATTTACAAAAGCGTAATTCAGATGATAAATTAAAAAAAAATTTAAAAACAATTTGTTTTTTCACGTATATATATTTAATTTTTTTATAAAGTTTAATTTCATAATTTCTTTTTCTTTCTACGAACCTAGCATTAATAAAAACCGTGGAAAAGACAGAGAAAAACGTACCATTCGGACTCATAGACCAGATTGGAGTTAGCTTCGTCCTACCATAGCTTCTATGACAGTTGAATTACCATCATCGAAACAAAATAGAAGCAGGAAATAAGTTTTAGTCTTAATAGACATCACCGGTCACGGAGCAATCCCTTCCGAAGGAAGTACTTCCCATCTTTGAAGTATCGGTAATACAATTTTATAACGTTTATATATTCACCAAGGAAGCTAGAAATGGTCACTGAAACTTCAAATTATCATCCCCATATCTTAGGCAATGCAATCTCAGATTCCTATCTCTAAAAATTAGGATGATCCTATGATAAATGATTTAAAATTTTGCTTTTCTGTACACCCAACTGCATTTTTCTTCCTAAAGCTAAAGGGAAGAGTTTATTTTACAGAATTTTATTTGACAATGTCTAGAACCTTTCATAAAGTTTTGCTACAGATTTTTATTAGCTTTCTGTTTCAATGAATTCTATTAATATTGAACTAAACAAATATGATGTTATATAGCCATATATAGTTTCCTTCTTCACAATATGTTTAATGCAATCATCGGAACAATTAAGTATTGGGTAGGGAGGGTATGGGGTAATTAAGAAAGGAGCCTTTCGTATCTTGTAATATTTACAAAGTCTCCCCACTCACGAAATTTAATTTACTGCGATGGAGAAGCTTTTATTATTTAGTCAAACAAATGGATTTTTTTTCCTTAATAGTACGCGAATCAGGTTGAAAAACCATAGATTTGATAAACATAGAAATTTAATATGCATATGGAAGAATAAAGAAAAATATTGATTTTTACTCTAGATAAATCAAATCAAATGATTGATGTGATTTAATTTATTCGATTAAAGTTTCCTCTGAAACTATTTGACGGCTATAAGAAACAGATTCTTAATTTTAAATTGGTGGTATCAATTTCATGCGGACAAGTTTTAAATACTATAATTTTCAAGAAATTTCAACAAACAAACTCTCACTAATTTTTTTTACAATATTTAAGTATTACTTCTGTTATGAAAAATTTTTTTAATGTCTAATGGATTATTTCAGATATTTTTTTTCTCAAAAACAATTTGGAGAAACTAAAAATGATGAAAATAATAGATTAAAGGAAATTGACAAAATAGATGAAAAATAGTAAGATCTGTCTTCTAAAATCTTTAAAAATAACTGCATTTAACATTTTTATATTCGCATGTTAAAATATATTATGCATAAAATAACTTGCATTAACATTATTTTAAAAAAAATATTTACAATAATGGTTTGATTCTTCAATCAGTATTTAGAACTAAAGAATGGATAACATGATATATTTTTTTTTCGAATATTAGATTTGAAATTCAAATAAATAATTGAAATAAATTCAATAATTGAAACGGATAATTAACGTAATTCTCATATTAAATTTTGAGTCTTCTTTCATTATTTGGATTTTTCGAAAAACTTGTAAAGGATAATTCAGAAAAAATCTTGTATGAAAATGAGAATACTTGATTCAATGATATTTAAATTACTCCATATTTTATATAATACTTGATTGAATTAATTCCTCACAAATAATATCCAGTTATATACAAGACTAGAAAATAACCTGAATAAAAATTTCTTTCTTCTTTTAATTATTTAATTCAAATAATGATGTTACAAGATTTAAAGTTAAAATTGAACAGGGGGACTTGGTAAGCTTTTCATAAAGTTCCAGTGCGAAATTGAAATCCTAAATCCCGACCAATTTCTTCCTGATGATAAAAGGAAATAGTCTAAAAGCTTTCTTGAAGAACTTCTACAAGCAACTGATGTTGAGCAAGCCAGTGATAGATTGTAGTAGCTGCGCAGCGATTGACATAATCCCTACATAAGTGGGATTCAATCCAGTGGTGGATTTAGGAATTTGTGCTCTAGGAAACGCGCATTAGGAGGCACCTTATTTATTGAACAGATCAATTTAATTCTCCATTCAGCTCAATTTTAACTTACTCAACATGCTTATGATTTATCCTAGGTTAATTTTTTATCGTAATAATGTTAAAATATAAATGTTTATTTATCTATTATAATTTATGACATTTAGAATCTTTTTCTACAAAATATCATTCACTCAAGCGTTCGGTCTTTATAAACAGGCAAATGTCTGTTAATAAACTATTATCATGTAGTTATCCAGTTTGTTTAGTTAGAAATCCATCAACGATTCAATCCCACTCTGTTGCTTTTTCTTATGGCACGATGCATCAGATCATCAACTATAGGTCTCCATAGCAAAAACGTTTTCGATCAATTAGTAGGTAATTCAAGGTATTTTCTCAAAATGAAAATTTTGAAAATAATTTTAATTTTTAATTTTTATTCTCAAAAAATCAAGCGTGTGCAGGATGGGGATGCAGAGGTACTTAAAAATATTGCACTTCAGCTCTTTACTGGAATGATGGTTGACATTACTTCGTCATGGATCATTCTGTGGAGTGACGAAGCTTAGGTTTGCCTTGATAAATAAGTTAACAACCACATTTGTCAAATTTGGTCAACGCAAAACCCTCACGCTATCAGGAACAACCCGGTCATCCTGAAAAAGTGACAATATGGTAAGGTTTTGTGGTAACCTTTACCATTAGGGTTTTTTTAAAGCGATAACTACATATATATGTCTCACTGAAAAACGGTAGCGTGATATACTGAGGGATTTTGTTATTCCACAACATGAATACTTTCATCACGCTGCAGCAGGATGTTTTCATGCGATGAGAGGTATATCTTCACATTAATTGACCAATGAAGCAATTATGAAGACAACATTTCACAGATGCAAGATTAATCACCCATAGAATGGGATTTTCCAAAAGCACGTCCTCTTCGCCTGATTTTACCCAATGTGACTTTTGATTGTGTGATTTCTATCTCAAGGCATAGCATATGTGCCATACTATGAATCATCATTCGACACCATGTTCTTTATATATCAACAGACTTACTTCTGTCTCCCATGAAAAAAAAATGATTCTACATTTTGAACACATTATTGAACATATATAGCAGCTCTAATGCAATTTTTTATATTATTTATTTATTAAGAATATTACATTTTTTATGTGCTTTACAATGCCACCTAATGGTGGATTTTTGTACTAAAATCTTTTATTTAATGAATGTTAAGGGCAGCATTTAAATTACCTGAATTCAAATTTATCTCATTTTGAGCCATACAACGCATTTTCAACCTTTTTGAAGTGTTTTTTTTTTACCTATGCATAAAGAGGTGAGTGAAATTTCCTCTCCACAAACCAGAAAGATACGAATTTTAATAAAAGTGTTTAATGAACAATAATTGAAGAATACCTTTCCTTTCTAATGCATTCACTTAACTATTTATCTTCTTATTTCATTGGTAGCAATACCTAAACTCATGCGGGGAGAAAGGTTTTTAAATAGGAGGGGAAAAAATTGAGTACGGTTACGAATCATGAAGTATGAGTTAAAGGCTAAAGTAAATAATCGTGTTTAGAAGACAAGAATAGCAAATTAAATTTATGTGCATGACAAATCTTAGGTGGAACCTATAATTTCAAAGCCAAGATTCTAAAAAATACCGGCGAGATTATACTTTTTAGGTATAGAAAGAAGGAGTATACATTTTGGAAAATTAAAATTCTAAATTTCTTTTGAAGTTTCATAAAAAATTAAATAAAACTTATTTCAGATCAAAAGTAAAGAAAAGAATTAAATGTTGAAGAATTAAATAAATTAATAGTATACCAAATTTTAAATTAACATGATTGCTTTTCCATCACTTACATTTTTGATTAAGATTCCATTTTGATGCAACACGAAAAATATTGGGGGACTAAATTCATTTTTAAACCATATTAAATAACAAGGATGGCATCTGAAACATAACTCTCTCTCTCTCTATTTCCCGTATTATATTAACTGCCGGACATTTAACCCACTTCGCATGTAACTTGCAATAAATCAGTACCCACAATAGATGTCAGATGGAATTTTACCACTAAGCCAATATGACAAATTTTCGTTCATGATAAATAAAAAAAGGATAAAAACGAAATCAAAAAGCTTGCACTATCAAGTAATTTACGACTGATATAAGCCCCTGTTGTCTAAAAATAACATGACTTTATCCAGTGAATTAAAAATGAGGAAACTACCGCATAATTATTTGCACAAACAGCGTAATCTATATTTTAAGTTAATCATACTTTTACGATTTGCATAACTCTTGAAACTTAATGTCGAATTTTCTAACAGTTTGGGGACAAAAATAATAATAATACATTTTGAGCTATTTTCTTGCCAAACAAAATTTACATAATTACCATTAATTGAGCTTACTTTTTAGCAGTAAAAATGACAGAGAGTACATAAGTAAACAATCCAGCACCAATCCGTCAATCCAGAATTGAAACTAAGCTGGAAACAAAGAGATTGGAAATAGGTCATGCTTTAATCTCTGCAACTTTTCTTTCCGAGTTTATGCTTTATTCCCCGTCCAATTTTCATGTTTTAAGAGTATTAGGTAGGATTAGTTAGGGTAATTGGAAACTTACTTTGCAGGAGTTTTAATTTTTTCATTTTAAAATATATCTACCTTCGAAATTTGAAGATGGAAAAAAGGAGTCAGAAACTTGTAATTTCTTCAGGGTCCCTAGAAAGCTTAATCCGGCAATTGTTTTAACCAATTCCAGTACTATGATAAAACTCAATGATTAATGAAAAAAAATTTCAATATTTACCGAATAACAGGGTAAATACCCAAGACTGAACCTATTTATATGTATATAGGACCAGTTAGAGTAATTGGGAACAAATTTTGCAGATTTTATCATTTCCTTCAATTTGAGAAGTATAAAAAAAGAGTAGAATTTCTGTAATTGAGTAATTTTGTTCTAAAGATTTCATCAATAACTTTTATTCTGAAGAGTTAACAATAACTAAGAGTTCATCAATAGTTCATTTTCCTCGTGATTTCGACTTTCCGGGTTCGAGTTCCGGCAAGGACATGGTTGTTCTTTCGTGTACTATCTGTGAGGTATAGGAATGTGCCCCCCCCCGTAAAAAGGGCCTGTGCAAGCGAATGTGGTGAGTGTGTAGCTAAGACGTACTCTTGGTCCTAGTTGGCAGTGCTTGAAACAAGAGACGCACCCTAGGCTTAAAATCGCTGACTACGTCAGAGAACTTGTCCATGGCAAGTGCCATTAGTAATAACAGCAACAGCATTACTCATAATTATCTTACAATGTTTTTAATTGCTCCTGAATATATGGGATAGTCGGGAACATGTACTTTGGCTTTTGGTCTCAGAGATAAACTAATTTGAAGATAATGTATTTCTAATAATAAGAAACTAATCCTTGTTAAGTTTCAGAATTTATTCCACTGCACATTCCCAAGTACCTCAAAGTATTATTACTTATATTATCCTTATATCTTCTTTATTATTATCAAAATATATTCTATTTCCTAGAATATCTCATATAAACTTTCATAACTGATTTATATTTCCGATTGTGAGAGATTTATAACTATTATATTTCCATTCTCTCGGGGAGATTTGGGAGAGAAAATGTAGAACATATAAAAAAATGGATGAACATTATGAGACACAAGAAAGAAATATATTAGATTTAAAAACATATTTTAAAAAGAATAAGGATTTGCAGTTCAATTCAATAGCAGAAAGAGCTCCATTTCAAAGAGAATTGTCAAACTCCAATTCATTTAATTTTTCTTTGGCATTTACAAATTCACAAAGGCATTTTAGCCTGAAAAATTCTACTCAGTGAATCAGAAATCCAGTAATATAATTTTATCAAACTCTCTTCAGTTTTAATATACCATCAATCATCAAAACAAATTTTGATTAAGTGAAATAAGTATTCTTCAAACATGCCACATTCACCAGAGCTCCATCAATCTCTCAGACAAATGATTAATGGTTATTCATTCTGTACCTTCAATATAATCAATCAATCAAACTACGCATATTTGTTATAATAAACATTATTACAATGCGTTGAAAATTCAATTATGGATGGTTCGAGATGTTTCTTTCATCATCTTCACAACTCTGTTTCTCAGTCAAAATAATCAAAATCATCATCTTCAGATTCCTCTTCCAGCATCATTATTTCCTTTACTCCATATCAGCTTTCTTGTTTTCTTCTATGCTCGAATGAATTAGTATTAAACCATTCTTAAGAGTCAACTTTCGCGCGAAAAGTATTATGCATATAAGTTACAAGATAGATTATTTAAAAACAACGGTTTTTAATTTGTATTAAAATAATAAACATTATTGGTGGGACAAAAAATGCAGTATTCCTATATTTAATATCACTTCCAGTCATATAATAAATGATTCCAAATGCTTGAAAAATATAGAATTTTGCTTACTATTATAGTCTGCCCCCAATTAGCCCACGGTGAAAATTATCAGAGGTAAAATAACATTTAAAAAATTTTTTAATTTCCTCTGGGGAGGGGTATGGTTACAACTAAATTAAGTAAATAGAAAATTGCATTGAAAAAATGCTGGAAAATGTTTATCGTCCTCTGGAGGGCCAGAAAACTTGCTTAGTAGACAACTAATATTTCACCTATACATTCTGTTGTGACTATTCCCTATAACTCTTTACTTTCATTTACTTTTACTGACTCTACATCAGGTTTCAACCAAAATTGAGTTTCTTCTGTTTAAAGAGCAGCGGAACACAAAAATTATTCAAGAAATTATTTGAAACTTCTTTTCAATTTTGATGCTCTATATATTCCTGTGATTTAGAAGTTTCGAAAACAAAAGTCACTGCCTATTTTCAATTTTTTTCTGTTTGGCCCGTGAAAATTTTTTTGACACCCCATACACAAAACAATTTTTCGCAATTTCATTTAATCGCGTAAATAAGAAAATAGGTCATTGTGCTATTGTAAATAAAAATCAAAGTATTTCGATCGTGGAAACTTTAATGAAATACACCAAAGCATTGATTTATTTTTGTTTATTCTTATTAAAAAAGATCTGATAGACGGTTTTGAGAATCAATATTAATTTATGCTATTCTGGGAAACATAGATACCTGGAGGGCAGTGAATCTATAATTGCTCCGGCGCCAGTCTGGGGCGTTGTGAAGACAATATATTAATGCATCTTTGCCCCTTTTAAAAACCAAATATGATGGAGGGCGGACAAATAATAAAATGCCGGGAACTGAGCTGGATTATCAAATAGATAAAATACGCAATTATTTAGTGTTCCCAAAACTTTGTGTGTGTGTGTGTGTGTGTGTGTGTGTGTGTGTGTGTG
>JAOUZG010016587.1:15557502-15578249 GCA_026289955.1 Argiope argentata | reverse complement strand
ATATATATATATATATATATATATATATATTTGATTAAAGGCAATGAAAAATATCTGATTTTGGAAGTCGGAATGAATAAATAGGGACTTCCAGAATTTGCATCGCCTGAGGGTCCTTTCTAGGTTTAATTCAGGCCTGGTCGCGGAAGGCACTTACCATCTCTCTACCACAGATCAGTGTCCATGGCTTATTAAATCCTGGCGTGTAATGCATATTCATATTTTGAATCCTCCGCCTATTCTTATTCCTCCCCTAATGAATTTTAAAGCAGACGCTTGAGCATTCAAAACCAAATAATAATTTAAGGAGTTGTTTGAGAAAAGATTTAAGCTTGGGGTTCAGGCTTCAAATTAGGATTTTACCCCGATTTCTTTTATCAACCGCGAAACTGTGAAAGTAAAAGGGTAGAAACAATTGAACAAATAATTTTCACTTTATAAAACCAATAAAATGCATATGAAAATACTTCATACTAATGGCGCTTACTTTAGTTTGCAATTCAGTCTTCAAATCAGGATTTTTCACTGATTTCTTTTGTCAAACTCGAAACTGTAAGTAAAAGGACAGAAACAATGGAATAAACATTTTTCACTTGATAAAATCAATGAAACGAATATTAGAAAACTTTGTACTTATAGTGCGCATCGGCATTTTTCAGTGTATAGAAACAGCAAACATACGCTGACAGGGTTTTTTAAAGCCTTTTTTTAAAAATCTAGTAGAAGGGATGGATTCATAATATTCTAAGTGTTGAATCTGAACATACTGTTTCAAGCGAGTGTTAAATTAAGTAGCTATTTCATATAATTCAAGAGTATAAAGAAATAACTTGGTAAAAACCATAAAGTCCTTAAGGACTTAAGGGAAAATTAAACCAGATAAGCATAAAATCGTTTCCGAATTTTACAAATGCATTGTGCAAAAACTATTTTTCTTTTGGTTAGTTGTAAATTCTTTAATTAAAACTGTAATTAGATCAATTAGCTCAGAAAATTTCAAAGTGTGTAACCTTTGTAGCTCAAAAAAAAGTACTCACTTACTCTAGCTCAAAAAATGCCAAATCACTATTCTATTTCCAATCATAGACTATCCAATATTTTTATAAACATTAGCCACAAGGATTAATGTCCTAATCTTCAATATTTGATAATCACAAGATGGTTTGGCAACATCCATAATAACGTCATAAAATGACAAAAAAAAAGTGTACATTTTTTTGTCACCAAATCCATTTTTTTAAAATTAAATTTTAATTCATTCGTGTGAGTATAGATTAGTCACTCCATTTGTTTAAGGATAAAAAAAATCCATGCTATCCAGGACTAAACTTTGATAGTTATGAGTACAGATTAGCTACGCCATTTGTTTGATTAAAAAAATCCATGCTATTCAGGACTAAACTTTGATAGAAAAAAATTAGTACTATCTTAAACAATTATTTCATAATAACTTTTTACAAGTAGCAATAAGCTTTGGGATAATATATTTTATGCATAAAGCCAGCGTCTTTAAATGCTGATAATCGTAATAGTTGGTTCCACATATTTTACATTTATTAAATAATTCAAACAAATGCTTTGGTTTCAGCAATTGTTAACCTTTTCTATAAAGACACCGGAACTTCGATGACCAATGGAAATCCTTAGAGGCTTTCACGAGTCAAGCTGATCTCAAGAAATCCATTTGAAATACGCCGTAATATGGAACTTTCAACAATATGATCTTGTTAGCTCATCAGTTAGCACTGATTGGGTATAAATTAATTGGGGATTAAGACAAAACATCTTGATTTGTCTAAAAATTTCATGAAGTAGTCATAAATTAAACTGGAAATTCCAGAATATTGATTAGTATTTTTACAAATTTTCCAGATAAAATTTATAATTATAGTAATTTATATATCTTATTCTATCACAATAAATAAATAAACAGGATCAGAATCCTTACAACAATTTTATGCCACGCACAGCGAAATTAAAAGAAAAAATTTCAAATTTATAGAAACTTTCAAGTTTTGGACTTGATCTTGAAAGGTCAGGACCGTCGGGGATTTCATTTAACATCTAACCAAAATGTTTTTAAAAGAGAATAGTTTCTTACATTTTCCCAAGAGTTTACAATATATTTTTGAATAAATATTTTATAAAGGAAAAGCGAAACTAGAAGCTACTGCTATGTCCCTGTTTCTGACAAGTTGGCGACGCGTGATGCAAGAATTACTTGATATCAGACGAATATAATTCAATATGTTAGAGAATTCAGCCAGATTTGGTTGTAGTTCTCTCCTTAGTAATACTCGCTAAAAAATACATCATTAATGAGAAATGAGGAAAATTAATGTGTTCAACAAAGTGCAATTATGTTAAATACAAAAGTATTATTTTTTCAGTGATCCGTTCTTCACCGCTTCTTTTCGCTTCTTTCGATAAATGCATTCATTCATCTTCATAAGATCAAAACTCAGCAGCCAATTTGTTAGGATCTAGATGTACATAGAGAAGGCCGAACCAACAAATGGACCGATTTCACCAATTTTGGTTGTCAATAGACTTCGTTATTTCTCTACCAAAACCAAGTAGTCAAAATTCTCTACCACTATTATGCAATTATATATTAAAATACCAATTTCTTTTATTTTAAGAAGAGTTATTTCATCAAAATTCTGTGGCTATATTAATGTTGTTAATATAGTCACCTAAGACACTTGGTTAATAAGCTTAATTTAGTCATGTCAGTCAACTTCAATTAACTACATCATATTATAACAAAGCAGAGATGGAAGAATAGCTGTAAAGAGAATTCTGATTGGTTAAATATTTTTCATAGAGGGGGAAATTGCCGTTGACTGTAAAAATTAACAAGAAGTGTTTGCTAATGAGAGTTCTGCCTAAATTTTATCTTATTAAATCTTTTTCAAAAAAAAAAAAAAGAAAGTTGTTGACAACTATTGATGACACATCGAGAAACCATAACCATTAAAATAAACTAAAAAATTTTGAAATTGGACATGTAGTTGAGGCTATGAAAGAAGATTTCATCCTAGAAAATGTACAAAGGAAAATAAATTTCGTTTTTTGTAGAAAATAGAAAGTCACGGGACCCTTGGTGATACATCTAGAGTCATGAGGTTTCATATGAATTTATTAGAAAATATTCTCTTCTCGCAATGGTATATAACACTTTCAAAGACCCTAATGATAAATTATTGAAACATTAAATGATAAATCATTGAAGATTTGTAGGCATTAAATTAAAAATGAGATTAATACTTTAAACTGAATCTACTTCATCTTATTTTGATCGTAAACTAATGTCATTTTTCATTTGCAATTTGCATTAGTATATTTTAATATCTTTAAGTAATATTAAATATAATTTATAAAAATTTTAATACTGAATACTAAAGGTATTGAATTGGAACTACGGTACTGCCTGTGAGTATATTGCATTCAGAATAAAACATTTTATGAAAGTCTTCTTAAATTTTCTCCTTAAAAGATAGCAAAATATAAATGATTACCAATGTCGATGCAAAAATTTGCCAAGATTACAATTAAAGCGCATGAAAAAAATGATTGTCATAATTTTTTTTCTTAATGTAATGAGAAAAAAAATGATTGCAAGAGACATATGTTTAATACAGTCACAGAATTTCAATTTATATATCACTTGCTTGGTTATTAGAATAACGAAGATAATCTTTTTCCTATTTTATATTGTTTTCATGAAATAAAAAATAATTTTACTCAACATACATGGTTAGTACAAGAGTCATTCGGAAAAAGCATTGAAGATCAAAACTATGCAAATAGTGTATTTGGAAGTATTCACTTAAATCGAAAATTAAGATTTTTGTCGAAAATGCCCTTTTTATCTTTTACTGTATCATCTTACGTTCGATGGAAAAAAAGAGGAAGGTTTACCTCAAGAAATATCAAAGAGGATGACACATGATTTCTTTCTTTAACTTGAAAAAGAAGGGAATATTTTATTTTTCCTCGATAAGCATCACCACTTTTGGAGGTATTTTTAAATTGCCTGTGGCTATGATCTAAAAGTGAACTCTGCAATCATATTTGTAAGAAAGGTTTCCAGTTTGTTTGTTTGGTTTTTTAATCATGACATTTGTTTAGAGTCACCAGAAGTGACCAAAACTGGTATATCAGAAAAGTATCCATCCACTTATAATATTTCATTATCATCAAAGAAACAGTTTCGAATTGAGACTTACATACATACAAGCTGTTAAGAAATACAACACATGTTTAATTAGATTTTATGTCACATTTAAATGCTAAATCATGCCTGTAAAATATCCTTCTTAATAAAGTGCCTTGAATTAGAATAATTTGGGCGCTTCCTTAAAACCATAATTAGGGATTGGAGCGTCTATGGTCCGACGAAGCAAACCAGAATAGTAATTTTACTTACCTAATAAAATCCTATTACAATCAATTAATCAATCAATCTCTATTTTGTATGTGAAGCTTAAATCTTTATGGGCCCGAGTAACTTTCGGGTCCCATTTTAATTAATCAATATTTAACAAAATAATTATGGCTTATTTCATAATATGACGCATAAATCTGAACTCTATGATGTTGCAAACACAACAAATATTAGTATTCGTGACCATTGCTAGGCTCGTCAACCCGAAATAGCAAAATAATCGCTGTGCAAACTGTTGGCAGTAAAACTATGCAAACCATTTGATGTAATTGAAATTGTGTTTTTGTCAGTGATTACCAAACTATGTTTATGGATGCATGTACATTTATGCCTTACACCAAATGAAAATTGTTTTGTGGACTTTCACATATGAGCTATTATACACAGAAGTGCAAATTTTATAAGCCGGTATGACTTGAAAATCACATATTGATTATAACGCAATAAAATTGTTTAAAAGCAAAAATTGGCTTTCATTTGCATATATAGGTTTATAATTTCTGATTTTTCGATCCCACAATTTTTTTTGGAGTTAAAACAAAAATTTGGCCCACAGTGGGTTAACGCACATTATTACATATATAGCTTAGTGTTTTCTCGCATATTATCACGTTTATATGCGTGTTTATGCGATATTACAATAATGATGATTGTCTAATAACTAGCTCTATTTAAGTTTTTACTTTTAGCAAATTTAAATTTATAATTAAATAAAATTTTTGCTTCAAAATCAAAGTAAAACCAGAAACCAAATTTTTGCGAGTCTTCGGATTACTAACGTCCACAGAATACAGCCCAATTAGTCCTCTGGATAAGACGCTTCTATCTGAAAAAAAGTCATGAATTGAAAAACTTAAGCGCTTTTAGAGCTCAAATTTTCACCTAATTATAAATGAAGATCCAATAGCTTCTCTTATTTAATTTGATAAAATCAAAATTTGGGCTATTACTTTGAAAGATTTAATAGAAATCGCATGATTGCTAATTAAGCCTTTTTTTAAAAAGACAAGAATAAGAGTCAATTCTTAAAAGTCATATCTTTAGTCTCAAAGTCATTTCTTAAAAAACAGAAAATTATATTTTTAATCTGATGGCGCAATGCATAATGAAGAAGCTGGAAGGCATTCCTTTTATCGTAATCAGCTTTGAAAAGCTAATTCTGTAACACTACCAAATTAACTTATATCGGAGTGATGAAGCTTTGTTCAAGATTTGCTCCAATATATAGATGTATTTTTCTTTTCCTTAATGAATGATAATATAATTTAAAGTTATTAAGATTGCCAAATCAATAATTAGACAGCATTATTTTGGTTTTCTTTTAGTAAATTACCTTTTTGTATTTTATTTTCCTGTATTATTGCTTATTATAGATACCAAAAAATTCGCTTTTTTTTTAAGGAGAAAAAAGATTACAGAATTAGCTCAAGCGAAAAAGATTTGGAAGTATCGCTGTACATACATATTGTCAGAACCGGATTAAATCCTTTGAAGACTCGGGCAGCGCAAGTCTCGGGGCCACCTTTTCTAATTTCTAACTGCTTTTATTGGTCCTTTATTATTTGTGTAAACAATTTTATATAGCAAATTCTCATAAACTAATAAAACATTTAAATACAGAGTCCCTTCCAGCAATGTTAATTTCAGTATTGTTGAAATTATCATATAAAAACCCAGATTTCAAATTTAACTTCATTCTAAATACAATATAAATATAGAAGCAGACATTTTTTAAACATAAGGCAATGTATTTTAAACGATCATGTAATTAAGAATGTTAGATTAATATTTTAGCCCTTCATCAGTACTTCATTTGAATTTCAATCAGTCTGAGGGGATGACCCTTGTAAATTTAATGAAAGCATAAAATTGATATACTCAGAAATTACCACATAAGAAAATACCAAAATTTTGGGTCCATAAGCAATTGTCTACTTCGACTGTGTGATAATCTGACTTCGCATATTATTCAAAAACGTAAGATAAAGATAATGAAAATATGGCGGTACCAAATCTTCTCAGCAAACTTTAAAATTAGATTTGGTGTACAAAAAAGTCGATTTTCCAGTAGAATATGGTGTCTTAAGACAAAGAAGTACTACTTTTGGCCAGAGAGTTAAGTGGAAAAACTAGAAGCATCAGATAAAATGCGCAACATAGTTTTAGTGGAGCACAGACTTATATCCCAAGACCTCAAAACATGAATGACAATATGCGAGGCTAATGTAATTTCACTCAGTAAACTCTTAGAATATTTATTTTATACATTCCTACTGCATTCTACTATCTGTCATACTGAATATCATTTTTAATGATGTTATTTATGCTACCATATTGTTGTGCTGTTGTAAATTTGTATTTCATTAAACATCTGTTACACATCTTATCTGATGCATCCTTTTTTTTACTTAAGTCCCTGTCAAAGAATTCTATTTAGCAAATCCCTTTGGATCGTGACCTTGAGTATTATGGAGCAAATTACCTGATTTTGTATGCCTGACCTACATTTGAAATTTGTTGTTTTATTTCAAAATCACAAAATGAAAATAAAGCATGAGAAGTTCCAATTATCACATTGTCCAGCTTCTGCTAGAACACAAATAAATAATTCTTAACTTCTTTGCATCTCATGTATGTATTTAACCTCTTAACATTTAGAAAAACCTTATATAAATCAAACTTTTTGCAGAATTATTTTATTTCTGTAGATTTATTGATATGCTTTGCTTAATTCTCTGCTTACTTTGTGCCTCAAAAAATTTTCATCACATTTTATAACAATTATTAAACCTGTTTTTATTCTGTAATTACTAATAAACATAGGTTACTATGTTATTACTAATAAAAAGAAAGACATGTTTCTAGCTAAATATACAATGCCACTATTTACAATTTTAATGTATCTGAAATGTTTTTATAATCCATAATATCTTGATTTTATATAATACAATAAGTATCAATTCGTAAAAAAATCAACTTAGCAAGAAAAAAAAATGGCAAAAAAATTAGGATGCACCCCCCCTAAAGAATAAGAAGAAAAAAAACCCGTAAGAGCTATTTATTTAAACCGTATGAACTATATTTTTAAACCGTATTTAAACAGTATGAGCTATTTATTATTAAAATAAGAACAAACTATTTTATGAGCATGAAAATGAAATGTTAGTTCAAAGGAATTATTCACAATTTTAAACAAAAGTATTTTGATATAAATTTATTCAAATTGAAATACTTATTGCATATCATAAAATTCAACAAAAATAGCTGGAATCGAACTACTTCAAAATCAGTTGTCAAGATTAAGATGCTAAAAGGTTAAGAAGAACTGTATTTGCGAATTTCAATTAAATTTATGTGAAATCCTTTTTTTTACAATAATTAATTAGTATTTAAAAATGCCGATTATTAATTATCTTATCCCTTCTGAGTAAATACATTAAAACAGATAAATTTCTCTTCTGCTGTTACTTGAGTAAATAATAATTATGGATTTTCATAGAAATCTTATTAGTTGATTTTTTTAATGCTTCATTTAATTAAATACTAAACACACCTTATCTCATCATCCCCTTATCTATTTTTTATCATACGATTTGCCTATCTTTTCCTTTTTCAAATTCTATTAACTATTCAAATATCCATTGAAACGCGTTTATTTAATTCTTAACTCAAAGCATTTCTTTTTATTGTGGGTCATTGAAAATTCCGAAACATTACTCTTCATCCCCCACCCCAAATGCCGCGCGACCATCTGTCTGGCATGCTCTTTGAATCGTCCTGGTACCGAACATCTCAGTAACTTAGTGGAAAATTTGGTAAAAGGTTGCAGGCGAGGGGGGGGGCGAAAAAACGTGGGTGAGCCATGTATGCATGCGTTGGATCGATGCAGGCCCCTTAGGCAGTGCTTGAGAAGGCGGCCTTGGCTTCCAAACATCGCCTCAGGCCCTGCTCTGCACCAATCGGAGCAGGCCAAGTAAAAGAGAGGGGGAAAAAAATTTCTGTTGAAGGAGAAGGCCTAAGGGCAACGACGGTACATTTGGATGATGGTATCGACTTCCTTTGGCGAATTTTTAGGGGTTTTACTGTCCATGCCTAAGAGTAAAATTGATTAGACAATTGACAATGCATCTCTTTGCGGGCGGGTATTGTTCATGAATTATTCGCCCATTGCATTTCTGTAAATGCAAACGCAGGGAAAATAAATGCTTACTCTCCGGACAAAAAGTGGTCATTTTTAGCATTTTAAAACGTTAGTCAAAATTAATTCTTTCCGAATGGATGGAGATGATTTTTGAGATGAAAATATTCTTCTGATGTTTGCTTTTTATGAGTTGCGGTTGGTGGTTTTTATTTTTAAAAGGATACCAAGTTGCATTCAAATGCTCTGAGTTGCGGAATATGATTTTAATAATTCACAGAAAGCATAATTTTTGTGATGTTTCTGAATGCTTGTTTAATATTATTTTTGTCATCTTTGTAGGGTTTGAAATTTAAATATGATAAAAAGTCTTTGATTTGGTTCTACTGCTTATCAGCAGAATAAAAATATTTCATAAAAAATGTTTTTATAAAAGATTCCGATTTTCGATTTATTCGCTTCCTTAAATGAAATTGTGATTGAATATACTTGTGAAAATGTAATGCAACAAAAAAAAAGTGTTTTCATTCTTATTTGTCTTTTTTTAAGGCATGCTAAACTGAAAAATTAAGAAACATAGGTTAGAAAATTTCATATATTAGAAATTCGAATTAAAATAAATACATAATACTTCACGTTGTGGACAAATAATGTTTATATATTTTATAATAAAGTAAACACATGGGTATTGAATGCTTACTCACAAAGTAAATAAAGGCGAAAAGAAAAACTATAATTTTTTACATTTTAAATTGTTTATAAAAATTAACTCAGATTCATAAAGATTATTTTTAGGAAGGAAAATTCTGCTGTGAATATTTGAATCTTAATTGTTACAAATGTTTTATTCATTCATTTTCCTCATTTTCAATTCTTTAAAATACTACCATTTGGGGGAGGGGAGTTTTATAAAATATGCTTTTAAAGAGATAGTTTGGGGTTGTTACTGATTATGATTTGTTGATTTTCTTGAAAACGACTTGGGATACTATAAAAATCAAATTGATAGTAATTTAATAGTACAAATTACAAAAAAAAGCCTATTTTTTAAAAAGATAAATTTGATCAAAATTACTTCATTCTATTGATCTTCCTAATTATCTGTTTCAGAAGATTTGGGAAAGTAAAAGAACTCAAGTTATTAATTTTAATGAGGACTTATTCTGTCTTAATTATACACTCTCAAAACAGAATTATGCCCTTTACAGATATTTAACTTTTTTAAAATTAACTTATAGTATTTTTGCAAATACGTTAATTTTATGTTAATTACAGGAACAATATTTTAGATATTTGTTCTGTCTTTAAAGTATAAAATTACCGTGCGTAAATGAAGGAATAAACAAAACTGTAATAATTGCTATGATCAACGAAAATTTACAACAAACCATTGAAAGAAGTAAGAATAAGTATTCAAATTCGTGTATGATGTGATTGAGAAACCGTCAGTTGAAAGTAGGAATATCAATTGTTATAAACGCAGGTCCACTGCTCACATTCATCAACCGGAACTCGTACAGTAGCGAAGCGAAATGGACGTATCGAAGGAGTTCGTTCGGGGTTGTTTAATCTACGACTTCAAAGTGGGCTTATCAGCCTCTGCATCAAGTCACCGAATATGTCAAGCGTTTGGGGATAGTGCTGTCAATGAACATAAGGCAAGGCATTTGTTTCAAAAATTCAGGTCGGGGAATTTGTCCCTCTGTGATAAATCTCGAACAGGATGACCAGAGGGCTTGGATGATGAAGGCTGGCAGGCAGCCATTAAGGAGGACAGTAGTCAAACGTGTGATGAACTTGCTAAACAATTCAACACTTCTAGTGAAACGGTTAGACTTCATCTGCACCGCTTAGGTAAGACGTACAGACTGACCAACTGGTTCCTCACACGCTGTTGGAAGTCCTATGAGTTGCTACCAACTGGCCAAACGGTCACTGCGAACCTACACTCGCAACAATTGGAACGTGTACAACAGGCATTGCATCAAAATGAGCCAGCACTGGTTAATGGAAAGGGGTACTGTTATTGCATGATAACGCGAAGCCGCATGTCGCCCGGGTGGCCAGGAATACGATACTGCGACTTGGTTGGGAGACTTACTCACCTGACCTTGCACCATCAGATTACCACCTCTTCCATTCCCTGGACAATCATCTTCGCGATAAATCCTTCACCAATGACGCAGATATGCGCCAAGCTCCCACGAACTTTTTTGCGTTCCCCTCCCCAAGTTTTACCATCAAGGGGATTGAAACACTGGAGACACGTTGGCAGAAGGTGCTGGATGCCGATGGCGATTACTTCGAGGATTAACAGTAGGCTACGCTGTTTGTATTTCATGTTCTCATAGGTCATTAAAAACGGCAAGAATATTTTTGTTTACCTTGTATTAATTGTGTGTACTAAAAAAGAAAATTCATATCAATGTGATTAGAATTTTAAATTCTTTTAATTCCTCAAAACTAATCCATTTCACCATTATTAGAGAAAATTTTAGTTTCAAACGATCTTTCGTCAATGTTACTGATATGTTCAAGTTTCAGACCTTAAAAATTATCATATTTTGGAACTTATTCTATATTCTATTTCATTTTTTTAAATATCTTTTTCAAACTGAATGAGGTTTTAATCATTCATATTAATGTTATATCAAAATATTTCTGACATTACATGCAATTTGATTCATATGTTATATTTAACTTTAGATAATTAGATATTTATAGTTTTTTAACAAACAGATTTCAGCACAACTAAGGAAAAATAGCACTTAACCTTTGTACTTACGATAAACTGAAGCGTTTTTTTTATATTCATATACAAGATCTTCTAGTTCTTCAAAGTAAATTTCAGAAAAATTTCTTTTTCATCATAGGATATATATTATGAGTTTAACTTAATTTTAAATGAATGGCACACGCAGACCATTTAATGGAGATCTTCATTCGCCATAACAATGAACTATGCTTGTGTCATATATTGGTGTATAAACACATAAACTTGGAAATTCGAATATAACTTCAGTGATTACTTTTTATAATTAACCAAATCTCAAATTAGAAAAATCCATCTTTTAACAGGCATCAGAATTTGGGCTCAAATATTGAGAATTTAGCACAAGCATGTTAATTTCATTAAGTTCTAAGTTTTCTCAGTGGTTATAGCATTTTGGAGAAGATACACGGTCAAGTAGTATCCATGCTATCCAACTATAGTAACTATACTGTTCCCACAACAGCCCTCAATAATTTCAAAATGGGACGTTAATCAAATCAGTCAAAGGCTCATTTTGTGGCTTTAAATTGGGAATCTAATCCCTTGGAGAGAAGTCATAGACAGACTCTTCGATCCGCCAAGAAAGCACACGGATTAACCGTAAAACTGAATGACCAGACCGCCGCAACAGCAACACTCGCGGGAACTGTGATTGAGTACTAATGGCCATTACCGGCCAAGATACAAACCTCCTTGAAAGAAGTACGTCCCGTCATTAATGTGAAGAGTCCACCCCACCCCCTATTAGTGTAACCTCCAAAGGTGGCGAGATCCAACCACAATACCGAAAGCATTTCATTCTCAATTACAATGTGCCCTCTTGGGGGATTCCCTTAGAGCGAATGATGATTTTCGATGACTAAAAAAATACTCATATGATTGAATTATTGTTGCGAAATATCACCGTTATGCAATAAAACCCTTGATACAATGCATATATGTTCACTTTTGCTCCTTCCAACTCATTGTTTTTTAAATATTTTATTAGTATAATCATTAGATAGTGAAAAATATAATTTGAAAATGATATAAGTTAGAAAAAAAAATGTGTACTAATCTAAAATTATGTTTATTGGATCATTTTAAAATAATGTTCTGTTATAGGAGAAATAAGATAATTTAAACGAATTTATAAAGTCATGGTATTCTTTTGTCTGCGTCTCGTCGTCGAGACAGGAAGGTTATGTGTTAAAATCCGCTTCTATCACAGAAACACCTCGCAAGTCAATTTAGTTCATATTAAAGCTCTTGGGGAAAATGTCACACAGTTGAAGCTGTGCAGAATCTAGGTGAAGTGTCAGTTCAAGCGCCTCTCTCATCATTATATCTCAGCTCAAATTTCAAAGTTGTTCTTAAATAGCCTAAAAAGGATATTAAACTACTCTAATTATCATGTCTGTAAGCCATGCGATCTTTTACAAAAACTTGAGCGAATAATTTTTAAATTTCTTAAAAGCAGGAAAAGAATAAAACGACCATCCAAATAAGGCATGGAGATTGCTAAAAGCCAATCAATTGAGAACCGCTCATGAGAAATAAATTAAGTATCTTAGAGGTGCCTTAGCGTATATAAATGGATATAAAACAAAAAAAAAATAATAAACACAGAACCTGAATAAGGAAGGAGCTTAGGGGGCAGTTGTCCTGGGCGCCCTCATCAAAGGGTGCCCCCGAAATCAAATAGAAAGTTTATCTTAAGTTGCCGTCTTTAATGAACTTTTTTTAGCATTGCTTATCAAAGTCAATAGACAGAGGGGGGGCAAAGACGTTTTTGCCCCGGGCCTCGATTATTCTAAGTCGGGCCCTGAATAAACGCACGGATAAAATAAACTAAACATAAAAGATAAAATAACATAAAGAACATGTAAGATAAAATAAACATAAAGAACATGTTAAAAATGAAATAAATAAACAAATTTAGATATAAAATATAAATGGGTAAATAAAATAAAGTAATACACAAAATATAAATAAGAAAAATATAAGGATAAATATACTAAGAGAAAAATAGCAAACACAAGGATTAAACAATAACATAAAAGAAATAAGAGCAATAAAAATCAAAATGGAGTCAATGATGAGAAGTTGGCAATTACATAGCTTGAACAAGAAATAAAGGAAATCAAGCATAATCATAAAAGTAGATTTCAAAATCCATGAGTTGGGAATGATATTTTCTATCCAACCACTCGGCCATTCTTTTTTCTTTTCGTTTTTTCTTTCTTTTTTTCCCTCCTCATTCCACAGTTCGCAAACATTCAAGGTGTGTTCCTTTGTACCACCTTCGGTATTATGCTTTCTTTGTTCAACTTCCTCTCCTCGTAGGCCCCAAAGACTTCAAAGCTTAAGAAAATTTAATACAGAAGAAAGCCCCCTACGATTCTTTTTGGGCTCAACTTTTCAAAAAAGTTTCTACCCCATGTTATTCATTGTCCATCTCTCTTGTCAGTTCTATACAATCCTTTTAACCTCATTCCCGAGTTGAATACAAAAGTTATTCTAACTAAGACCCTCAATGTACTTTGCTGAGACAGATTTCCCCACTTCCTATTTTCCCTCATTTCCCTGGTGGATCTTAAATCAATATTCTTTTTGCGATAAGTAATTTCTTTTGATTAATCATCTTAAATTTCTTCTTTAAGTCAGTTAAAGGACATTACAGTGCAACGAGAAGCAGAGATAATTTTCACTGTTTATAGGCCCTTTTCACCGATGCAACTTCCAGCTTGCCGAATGGTAAACACATTGCCATAAAGGAATATTAGTATCTAAAAATCTTATTGGACCATCTCATACCATCAACAAAATGAATAAATGCTAAACCAATCATATTAACTATTTTAGAAACGATATTGAATATATTACTTCTCAGATTTTTTTATAAAAAATGGTATTTCGTGACGGAGGTTCCCTAAAAGGCACCTACTTTCCTTTGCCAAAGCTGTAAACTTGTTAACACTAGAAATTTTTGATCATACGTTAACTCTGGTTGTTTCGTCCATAATGCTGGCTTTTATGCCCAATGATACAAAATTGCTTAGGGTTCTAAAGCTTCGTGTGATATCGTTTTTTTTTTATGATAACAATTAATGAGACGCTTTGAATTTGCAATTTGTTAAAAATTGATCTCAACCAAATACTTAAACATTTTATGGAGTACAAAAATGTCATATTTATTCATTTTTTTGAAACAGGCAACTTTTTATCGCAGATTCGGGATGAAGAGTTAGAATTGCTTAGTCATTCCTTTTCTATTTTAAGTTATATTTATAAATATTTTGTTGAATATTATAAAAATAGAATAGAAAATAAAGTAGTGGAATAAACAGAGTATGAATCGTGCAGATTTTATGCTCATTTTATCTACAGTTATACAGTTACATTTTCGTTATTAATAGATTTAAAGCAATTACAAGGAAATTGAAAAGAAAATTCCAGAGTTATAAATGAAAATAACATATTTAAATCAGTTATTATATGTAAGCCGATACATTTTTTCTAGCCTGTAAATGAGAGTGGGGCAAGACGAGTTAGCAGCAAAAGTTGTGATAGTAGAGAAACTGGTTCATGTAGTGTTACAATCGGGCTTATAATAACAGAGACAAAGAAAAAGTCTTTGAACCAGGCACAACCCTTTTAATTCAATCATGAGCTTCTGTAGATGTTTTTCAAAGAATAATTTATTTGAAATATGGGGCTGAATCAAGGTAAATTACACATATTTGCTTATAATTTCATACATGGTAATAAAATGTGTAATCCTTAACGATTAATTTACGAACATTAAAAATACCCTTGATCAATATTCCTGTTAAAAACATAATTGCAGCATCCATTAATGCGTCGATGGCATGAAATGATGTTTTTGTGCGGTGGAAGGATCCCTACTTGGGTGACGGTCTATCTCATTTCACTCTTGCAATGACGTCATTTTTTCTTTGCAGATTACTGGAAATGTTCCTGAAGTATAAAAGGAAGACTAATACGTAATCAATGAAAATGCTAACACTTTGTAGCTAGTTTGAAGAAATTTATTTACGATGACTTTGAGCGTTTTTACGGCGATTATTTTTACTCACAATTTGTAAAATTTTGATTCATTGTTTTAAGTTCAAACAAAGATCTCATTGCAATGTTAATAATAAGTAGATGATGATACACAGATTTATCTTTTTTAGAAAATTAGTTCCCCAAACCCCTTGCTCCACTAAATGTGGAAAATTTAATTTTTCAATCAACAAAAAGTTTTTAAAGTCAATTAAAAATAGAAAATATTTTTATTTATTAATCATTTCCAACATCAATGAAAATTAAGATGTAATTTTTTTCGAAAATTTAGAGGTACCTACGCATTATGTCGTCCAACTTTATAGCCAAATTTGAAGTCGTCGCCAATGAGTTGATAAACCGCCAATTATGGCAATCCGGCAATGGTGTAATTCGTTAATCTTAATCGTCAAATTTAAATCCGTCACCAATGAGTTACTAAACCGTTGGCAATCGTTGGTGAAGACGTTATAATACGTAAGTACCAATTTTGAAGCATTAATGTTCTTTTTATTTACCTCAAAATGCAAGGACCTCCAACTTTCCCCTCTCTTCCTAAGATTTTGATTTAACAAAAAACAGACATAAATTTTTTGATAAGATATTCCTTATTATTGAAAGCCATTGGTTTATTTCCCAGTCGAAAACCCGTCTGATGACGGTTCGATTTTCAACATAAAACTTTCCAGGAGGATCATACCGTTTATAATAAAAATTACATAAACAAATCATTTATATTTTCCCTTACACTCTTAAAAATCAATAAAAAGAAACTTCTATGCTCGAATTTAAGGTATCTGTAATTCGCAGCTGTTAAAGAAAGAAAACAAAGATCGTTTTTTAACGCATGAAATAACTTAGTTAAAGGATGATTTAGCATCAGACAATTTAATTTCTCTTTGGCATTTATAATGCAAAACACATTCAGCACCACTAATCAAAACTAAATGACAGTAAAAATGCGTAAAAAGCGCTAAATTCATAGATCAGAAATAACTCGACCCTTCGAAATTCGAGTTCGTTTTCATTACCTTGCCCTCGCATTGAATGTGAATAGACGAGAATTTCGAATCACTTAGCATATTTAAAGCTGAGTAGATCCTCACAAGATGGAAAAAGTCTACCTGAAAATACATATATCTTGTCTCCATCCCTAAATAAAAAACATGAGCATTCATCATTCTCCTACTTTTCCGGGAAGCGAAGTACTCGCAAAAAGCAGATGTCAAATGGTTTGAAGAAAGCTAAGTGCACATTGAAATTCCAGACCTTCCGTTGCTATGAATAAATTTCGCACAGAGTAAATGGAAAAATCTGAGTGGAAAAAGCCACCATCTCCATTAGTTAGTATTCGAAAAAGTGAGAAAGGTTCCATCTTCTTATCACATTGATGAAAATCATAAGGTAAAAAAGTAATTACTTCGATTATTTCAGGAAATTAAAATTTACAAGCTTTCATGCTCATTTTTCTTCTTATATAAGCTTATCTGTAGTATTTTTATCACATTCGTCTAAATTGAAATTCTCAAAGGGTTTTGTTGTGAAAAAAATCTATCATTAAATAAAAGAAACTCTTAAATGATATCTTGAGAATAATGATTGCATAACCGTGTAAAGAGATGTTTGATAATTAAATATCAGTCAAAAAAATTTCAAAAAAATCCTAATTTTTGCAATTTAGTGTAATTAAATTAACATCTCATTTTGCAGCTACTTGAAGCTACTTTGGGACGGATTTCGTCATTTTGAAAATTATCATCTTAATTTGTAAGTTTAAGATGCAGAATATCATACTTCAATTAGTACTTCCTGTCCTTCATCCTGCTTAAAATGTTTGATTTAAATAAATAATATAAGATTTAAAATATTTAAAGGAGCAGCCATAGTAAATTAGTACACCGACGAGATAAATTATATTACTTTTATCTCTATTAGGTGTAACCACAAATGAAGGGTCAATACCAGCCCTGATTTTATATGTATAAGCATGAGAAAGAGCTATCAGGTATTTTAAGCCTTTAATCGTTATGTCAGTAAATCATACGAACATTGAAAATTCGCTGTTTCTCAAAGTTACAATTTAAATACGGAAATTACATCGTTTTAGAAACGACATTTTACGGCACAAAAATTGCACATAATCTACAAATATCGAGTGTATTATGTATTTTCAATTGAATCAGTAAGAGCCCATTTCCGAAACAGATGTCCTCGAATTAGATAATAAAGCAATACATTTGAGGGGTTAAGATACTGAATTTTGATAAAATTTAGTATCTTAACCTCTTAAATGTGTATCCCGGTATTAGTAGATTCTGTAACCATTACAATATGCCCTTTCGTCCTCGAAATAAACTACCAGTCATCATGAGCAATCAGGTCATACCGTAAGCTGAAATATGAACACCCATGGTTTCGCTATTGTAATTCGTTTATTGATTAACTTAATCATATTAATAATTAAGACTCAGACCCGATACTGAGACCCAATAATTAAGACTCAGTTTATTTACTGAAATGATCGGGGCCACGGTGATCTGGTCTTGGCTTCAAAACCGAAGAATTTCAGTTTCAGGATCTTATTTCACACAAGAACCGTTGTGATAGAGGGTATAGAGCATGTTGAATCCATCGGGACCAAACGTCCTCCCGCTTGTGTGTTGTAAAAGTTTGAAGAGGAATGCCAGCTCAGATCTAGTCCTCGTGATCTGGCCGTAGTTCAAAATTATGAGGTCTATCCCAAAATAGTCTTAGTGTTATTTTAAAACTGGACGTTAATATAACTAAACTAAAAACGATTGAAATTATCGCTGCCCGGATTCTATCAGTTATCCGTAATACAGTTCTGAGGCAATCCATGAAATATATAAGAATATTAATTATTGCTCTCAAACTACAGATACTAAAATCGAACCAAATATGTCATTTAGTTAGAGGTCAAATTAGAGGTCCATCCCAAAATAGCCTTAGTGTTATTTTAAAACTGGGCGTTAACATAACTAAACTAAACTAAAAACGATTAAAATTATTGCTGGCCGGATTCTATCAAATATCCGTCATATAGTTCTGAGACAATCCATAAAATATACAAGAATATTACTTATTGCTCTCAAACTACAGATGTTAAAATTAAACAAAATGTGTCATTTAGTTTAGTGATATGTCTTCTTTGTATATCTCACATTGAAAAATCGCAAAGTATGAGCTATTATGTATTTATAAGAAAATATACTTAGAATATTATTAAAAAAATATCTAGAGGGGTTTCGATAGATTTAAATATTTAATACTAGTAATTCTTACAACTTTTTTTCTTTGCCTTTTATATCTCCTTTGTTGATTCACACAGCTGTTTTTCCCCCAAAAGGAAAGCACACACACAAACTAAAGAATATTCCTAAAAATTTGTGGAAATATAAATTTAAAATACTTATTTTCGTTCTCCTTTATGGAAAGAATACTAAGAGAAAACAAATAAAAATGTTTAATATTATGAAAATTTCTTTATTTTCACTTCATAAACAAACCTGAAGTATATCTGTTTAGAGTTCACTTTATTTTCTATGTATAAAACGAGATTTATAAAGACCGAATAATTTAACATTTCATTATACATTTTTTCTTTATATGTTAATTAGATTTAAAACTGATCGAATACCTTGAAAGCCATAAATAGTTTATATGAAAAAATATTTCAATTGTATTATTTTAAGAATAAATTTAAAAATATGATAACTAAAGTGTTGTTTTGAAGAATTTCTTTGTCAATGTAATATGATTTCCTGGAGAAAGTACATGATACTGTCAATTATTCTTTATGAGAAAGAAGAAAAGAAATATTCAAAAAATTCTATTTACCATTTCATAAAACAAGGACTTCCAAGAACTTTCTGCAATCCTAATTTGTTCCCATCCTTTCTGATATACTATGCATAAAATCAAGTTAATTCAAAAGCTAGCAAATCGAATCAGTTTGCAAAATTGATTGTTCGTTTCATCTGTACTTTTTGTATTGTAATCATTATACAAGAGAACATTTTAATAACTAAATATTAATAAAAAGTAATATTCAAAAATCTACTTTATTTTTTTATTGTAATATTTTTCTTTCTTCCCATTTAATACATTTGATAAATTGGGATGACCACTCGAAAAGAGTGGAAATAACAATAATCGGCAGAGTTTAGAATTTCGCTCTAAGTAGCTAATAAACTGGATTAATTGGAACAGAAGTGTTTCATTTGCCACCTTTTCAACTAGTCTTGAAATTTGTATGTGGTTCCATTCATTAATTTTCAAAATTGAGATTTAATAATTAATTAAAATTTTGAAATACTCTTCAAGTTTGAAAAAACACAATTTTTATTTGAGGGCAAAAGAATTTAGATAGAAATAATTATTCTAATTTGTTAATTATACATAAAAAAAAGAATATCAGGCTATCAATATTTCAAAAACTCATAATTCAAATTCTGTTTCACTGAAACAGAAATGTTGTATATATATTCAAATTGCTTTGATTTAAAGAATCTTGCTATTTGAAAAAATATGAATTTTAATATACAGGTATTTAATATGACGTATACTTTTAAAAACCATTTTTTAAAGATGGCAGAAAACTTCGGTTTTAATATGGAATTACTATTTCCTGAGTAACAAGTCACATCCGGGTATTTTTTTGATAAACTTCCCACATTAAATCTGCTAATGGATAAGTCTTCCTTTATGCTAGTGTGCATGAACGTTTGCAGATCATAGTGATTAGCACATTGGTCATCGTCATCAGATTAAAATAACTTAAAATCACAAGATCAGTTTCTATGAATATCTCCACAACAATATAAAAATTTCAAAATCTCTCCTTCACAATAAGCATGAGATAACGAGTAATTTTCTTAATAGTATTAAACGAAAACTGGAAAGTGATTCTGTGCGTATGCTCTGCCTTTTATTTTCTTGTGTAACAAATGTAGAGAAAATATTGCCAAAAATTCTAACTCGAGTTTTTAACGTATCTCACATTTAAGACCTCTCAGAGTTTTAAAAACACGTTTTAGGCATTGCGTCATCTGTCTGTCAAAACAATAATTCAAAACTCTTTGAGCTAGAGGTTGAAACGTGATATTTTACGATATCAAATTTGGGGATACTATAAAATTTTGAACGAAATTTAAAATCGAATTTGTGGATTTCTATCAAATTTTGAACGAAATAGTTCTATGGAAGTCTGTTTTTTCTGACCGTTCGTGCACAATTGAATTCGATGACTAAGAAAAGCAAATGGATAGACAAATAAAATTTGGTTACACTATTCTAGCATCAAAATGTACATCATCATC